>OZ024822.1:54678540-54785410 GCA_964016985.1 Anodontia alba
CACATACGTAGGAAGAGCGCAAAATATACCTTCGGAGCAGGGAATCTTCAGATCTGCCTGCGCATCGCGTTGTCTGCTGGCAAAATAATTGACTTTCAGAATCATTGGATACTGTAGAAGAAAACAGGGTTAGCCAAGACCCTTAGCAGATTGTGCGGTTTTGCTGCCCATCACGAAAACATACCATTATAATTTTGACCCATTATTTTTCTTATTTCTGCTCAAAAACATAGATTGTGGGTACTCGTTAGAACCGCCTCGATGAGGCGGTTCTAACGAGTACCCACAATCTATGTTTTGAGCAGAAATATGAAAAATATCAGAGTTTTTTATCTGAAAAATTGCTATTTTTTGGTGGTAAAATTTTCAGTGTATTTGAATAGGCGTGTTTTCGTAATGCTGATCAGGATTTGTACCATTCGTATATGCTCCAGACAGACAGTTTTCTCATCTAGTGGCTACGCTGTCTTTGTACAATAGATTTGAATAGGTTTCGCACATCTAAGAATAGACTACATTGGCTACTGCATAAGCCATATCTATCCAATGGACATCTGCTGTCCTTTTAACATCGTTTGTATTTTTTTTTTTTTTTTTTTTTTTTTTTTTTTTTTGTCTGACGCTTTATACAGAAAAAGTAAACTTGCAAAATTTTGTTGATTTAATGTAAAATAATTAGTCGTAACTATGTGTGATACACAAAATATTTTATTGGTTTAAGACAAATCGAATATTTTCATTTTTCACATAGTAACAAGAAAAGATATGACAGTAAACTGTCATGTCAGTGACTCGATTAATTTGGGAATGTTTTTAAAAAATCATTGACTGGATCAAACTGTATGTTGATAGAAAGCGAAACAATCATATTTACACGATAACTTGATAGAATGAAACAATGAATAATTCCAAGTACTTGTGTAGTTATTTGTCTAAGAATTTTTATTACACGAAATACCCCAAACCAATATTTGTTATCTACAAACAGGTTAAAGAGATGCATAGTTCAAGTCGCAAAAAGGTCTAAAAAGACGACAAGCTTTTCTTTGTAAAGCTTAAACTTGACATTACTTGTTTAGAAAATTGTGTAAGAAGTGTTAATATACGAAATACGTCGAAGCCAAAAATCAATATTAGTGCCCTATGAACAGGTCGAGTCACAAAAATGGCAGCAAAATATGCAGAGAAGAAATTGGTAGGAAAAAGAAAAGACAAATGATTCATGATAAGATATGGCCAATCAGAACAAAACGTTTCCATTTAGAATAAAAACGCCAACCGAAAACGTCTTTCCACAGGATGTCGAAAGGACAATAGGGTTTGTTATTATAATGCCAGTAACCTCCGCTGAATGAAGACTCCAATCAGACTGCACATCCGCACAGTCATCCGATGAGTCTTCGTTGCCCGCATGGATGCATCCCTGTCTATTCAAAAATGCGCCCAGTGAAGATTCTGATCAGACTATGCGAATGTGCAGGCTGATTTGAATCTTCTCTGGGCGCACATGTCCGAAGACATTGCGACTGATTTGCCTTAAAATCATACTATGGTGCTGAATTTTGGTTGAAACTTCAGAAATCTCGAGATGAAGAATTGTTTCGTGTCACTAGAAAACAATGTTTATAAAGTAAAGAAGGCAGTATACTGCTTATGTTTGTATCGTCTAAAACTAGGAATATAGTAGAGTCATTGCCTTCAGTAGCAAACCACATATTGCCAAAGATGTTCTGAAAATGGTTTAAACATCACTGCTCTCTCCTCCGATCTCTATATGTTTTGTCACTTTGTAGTTAACAAACCATACATCATGGATAGAACTGTTTCATACTTCGTACTTGATAATATAACAACAACACAAGTCGTGTTGACATGTTGGTGACAGCATGAGCAGAAATAATCAGCAAAATAAATACGAGTCTGCAGTGTAATCGTACTAGTGTAAAACAAATCCAAGTCATTCCTGTTCTATTTATTATCCTAAAACACACCTACTTTACACCCAGTCCATGTACAGTTATTTAAATCATATAACGTGTCAAATTAAGACACACGGAAAACATCGTTCTATAAAGATAATAGGCAGTTCACACCAATGTAGACCCTACAGAGTAACTGTAATGTCCATTAATACGCCGTTTGTAGACATCAATATACCATTATATACTAGTGTGCTTTTAGCTGTGGCATTCTCATTTCTAGCTTGATTAGTAAAACTGGACAGTGGCCATATCATCGTATATTCGTTTAGAATTGTCCAATAAATGATCCCAGTCAGCATTCTACGTAAATCTATATCGGGCCGTCATCGGCCCGTCAGGGTAGCTGACGGGCCGATGACGGCCCGATGTAGATTTACGTAGAATGCTAACTGGGATACTTGATTTAGCTATTGTCATTGCAGTTTACATCTCCACGTAAGTTACATAGTACTTAAAGTGACTGGATGAACGTGGTGCATTTTCGCAATTGTTTATAAAGAGAAAACAAGGCAATGATCAGGAATCGATACAATTACTTAACACCTTCCGTCCAAGACACAAAAGGGAAAGAAAGACGCACTAAAAGCAACGACACCACAATCAAAACACTACAAGCAGGAAGCCAAAAGGACAGTTTCTTTCCCCAAAATTGGCCAAACGGGTATCCAAAATAAAAATTATAGCAGGACATACAATACCAGAAATAGTAAACCACATCAGAAGCACCGCCTTGGAACGGTCAATAAACATTTCATTGGGGAATGGGGTGGGCGGGGTGGGCTTAAATCGATTTTATGTGGCCACAACCCTCGCCCTTAGTTCTTCCGTCGTATACACAAGGCATTAGTTCAGTCCGCTTAAAGGGTTTCTAACTCATCAGTGCAACATCTCCGAGAACATAAAAATCAAACGAATGCAGAGATGAAACAACGATGAAGACTCGAAAGCAAACCTTTGTTACTTTCTGTAGGCTTTCTTGTACTCCATTTATGGTCCTTTTTCAGCTTTGTGATACTCTTATTTCTCAAACGGTTTGGCAGGGTTATCGTTTTCGAAATTTTATCGCAGACATAGTGCCTTGGTAGAAAATATAGCGTCAGCCTGAAAACACTTCTGCAACAAGCTATATCCGAATCAGAATTTTACGGTGGCTGAGTGTACAGATTTAGAAAACTTGTAGGAAAATCTAACTTTTCGGAGCAATTCAGAAAACTTATTAACCGTTATAAAAAAATTGACTATAGTCTGGATATTATGCGGCAGATTGCATGCCTAGTTGTCAACCCAATCTTGTTGATGGCTATGCTTCACTCATTAATTGCACGACGGCGGTTCGGGCCTCAGACTCAATGACGGCCTCTTCGTAAAATTTTAACCAGTTGGTTGGGGCTTGACGATATGTCTTTGGCTTGGCCCGCCGTGGTTCAACTATTGGTTTTCATTTACTCTGGCATACAGTAGAATTAGCCATGAGTATTCGTTTTTGTTTATTAAAGTGATTAATTTGATTTTTATGTTTTCGCTTTGATACATTGACTGAGTTGGAGCCTTTATGCGAACCGAATTTTTATGGATTTCTGTATTAAGAGTAGCATCGGGACCCAGGGTGAAGTTGGCTAGCTGTATAAGTGCTTTAAATCCCCCCGGCGGTTTACTCTGCTGACCGTAAGGCGGTAGTCCCGGTGTTAGTCTTACTCTTTGTTGCTTTGTGGTTTATTCTGCGAGGCGATTTGTTTTATATCTTACCTTGTGTCATTTTGTTTTTGTGTTTTTCAGTCCTTTTAGCATTGCAATTACCTCGCTTGGGGAAGAGAGAGCTAATCTTAGTGCTTTTCGTACGTTTGTTCGATTTGTGCTTATTTGGATTTGTCGGTTTCTTCTTCCTCTTTGTGTCTGGGAAGGGCTGCGGTTTGTGATTGTGGCAATTTTTACGTTTAAGGCTATAACTTAGCCTTTGAATGTCTGCGTTATAGGAGCCATCTTGAAATTGATTTTCTACTTATTTTTACAAAGCTGTTGAGCCAGGGGTATCAAAAACCAAACTGGTAGCAACACTTAAGAAGTTCTATGGGAGACATTATGATCTGGTCAATCCCTACAATGTGGCAGTTTTCAGAAATGTTTCTTATGTTTTTGCCAGTGACGCGCCATAAGTAGACTTCATAAATCCCGGACATACGCTTCTACCGATATTTCCTTCGTTCAGGCCTATGGGCATGGTTGGCGAAGCTTGCTTACCAAGTAATGCTTACTATCCGCGGACGCCCGATTACACCCTTTATTCTGGGGTTCATGTCTGTTGGTCTGAACATTCTGATTCGTCATTCGTTTATGGATTTATGGGTTTGGATTACGGCTTAGGTACAATGACCGCAACTACCTTTTGCCAGATTTGAATATTTTTTTTTTTATTCTTAGTCGCAAAGTAAAACTTAAAGTGAACTGAATTTTGAGTTTCAATAATAATGACAATCGTGGTCATACTATTTGTAGAACATGCACACAGCAATGAGTCTACTGACTAGGAACACAACACACTTTAAGAGATAGCATCTCTGTACTGTAATCAGGAAGACTAACTCAAGGGTAGTTTTGTACTTCTTGTATGTACACGGCAGGAATATGAAAGTGGACATGTACGCAGTCCAGACAGTGATGTGTTTTTCATACTGTTGCATCATACCAAAGTGCTGTCTTGCAAAGTTTACTTCGACACCGGTACTGGTAACAACAAGCGCTTGATTAACATAAGACAGCTTGTAGCCGTCTTCACCAGTAATATTGCACTACTCTAACGGCGTTGTATGCACCCAGTGTGATTCAATAAGTGCATTTAAAGGGATACTTAAGGTTAAGCATGTGAAACTCCTTCAAAAGGACCCAAGGTTCCAGCAGGTTCTAGCTAGACTTGGTGAAGACTGGACCGCATCAGAAGACCTTGTTACTGGATTGGAGACATTCACCTATGCAGTATATGTTAAGAGCAGATCAATAATGTTGACAAGCTGCGCTATACCCTCATAAAAGAAAAGAGAATTGAAAGATGAGGTGATCAATATTAACAAGAATGCTGACCTCTGCAGCCTTCCTTCGTGTAGAAAATCTCTAAAACAACACATTCATAGAACAAACACCAGTGACAATTATGAGAAGACCTGATACCCCTTTGATGCAGGTTCCCAGTGCAGTTGATGGACACGGATAGATGAAAGATGATGAAGGCAACATGATACCATTTTAGTATAACGGGAACAGTCTACTGTTTGTTTTAATTATTCCACCGCAAATAAACTGTCTCTGTGGCTTTGACTAGTTAAGTTAAACTGTGAAAGCATTTTTGACAAAATGACATCGTAGTTGTTGAAAGAAAAGTAAGAGAAAATTCCAGGGAGTGCTACAATTACAAGCCGCAGCCCTTCCCAGACACGAAGAGGAAGAAGAAACAGACAAAACCAAACTAGCGCAAATCAAACAAACGTACGAAAAGCACTAAGATTAGCTCTCTCTCCCAAGCGAGGTAATCGCAATGCTAGAATAAACCACAAAGCAGCAAAGAGTAAGACTAATACCGGGACCACCGCCCTAGAACGGTCAGCAGAATAAACCAACGAGTTTTTTTTTTTTTTTTTTTTTTTTTTTTTGCGGGGGGGGGGCGGGTGGGGGCCGGGGGCGGGGGCCAAGCACCCCTACAGCCGACTCTGGGTCCCGATGTCACTTTTAATCACAACTAATAGATCAGAAATCGAAATGGGCAGCTGTTGAAGGTAAACAAAATGCTAGCATCAAAACACAGCTAATAACACAGAAAGCAAAGTGGGCAGCTATTGAAGACGGTGACCAAAATGCTAGCATCACAATACGTATAGAAAAAAAAAACAGAAAGAAATGCTGGAACCACAAAGCTA
The DNA here is from genome assembly GCA_964016985.1 of Anodontia alba. Lineage (NCBI taxonomy): Eukaryota > Metazoa > Mollusca > Bivalvia > Lucinida > Lucinidae > Anodontia > Anodontia alba. The sequence goes on from OZ024822.1 coordinate 54,684,428, forward strand.
CAAAGAGTAAGAATAATAGCAGGACCACCGCCATAGAACGGCCAGTAGAATAAACTACCGGTGGGGGGGCTTAAAGCACTTTTAGGACCGGCCAACCTTGCCCTGGGTCCCGATGCTACTCTTAAAACATAAATACATATTCGGTTCGCATAAATGCTCCCAATTCAGTCAATGCATCAAAACAAAAACATAAAAATCAAATAAATCACTATGATAAACAAAGACGAATATTCATGGTTAATTCTGTTGTGTGCCAGAGTAGATAAAAACCAATAGTTGAAACACGGCGGGCCAAGCGAAAGACAGATCGTCAGGCCCCAACTCACTAGTTAAAGATTTACGAAGAGGCCGTAATTGAGTCTGAGGCCCGAACCGCCGTAGCCGGATATAGACACAATACGAAACACAATAAGGTACCTAGAAGAACTTCCAAAACTATGCATGTTGGTCTGTGAAATATTTACATTCTAGAAGTATCAAAAGGACTTGGTCCCGGTGTTAGTCTTACTCTTTGTTGCTTTTTGTGGTTTATTCTACGAGGCGATTTGTTTTACGTCTTGCCTTGTGTTATTTTGTTCTTGTGTTTTTCAGTCCTTTTAGCATTGCGATTACCTCGCTTGGTGAAGAGAGAGCTAGTCTTGGTGCTTTTCGTACGTGTGTTCGCTTTGTGCTTGTTTGGTTTTGTCTGTTTCTTCTTCCTCTGGGAAGGGCTGCGGTTTGTGATTGTGGCACTCCCTGAACTCTTCTCTTATCCCCTTTCTTTCTTATGGTAATGTCATTTTATTATTGGCATTGAAGAATATACATGCTGGTAACAAATATATTTGGTAACGTACATTGTAGCCATAATGTTAAGACATTAGTTCGTTATATATCCATTTTACCGACAGCTCTAATGGTTTGAAGCCTTAAAACAAGAGCAAGGTATAATTTATTCGTGGAATGAGCCGTTGGTTTGTTTATGCAAGTATTATACTCCTGAGAATCAAAATTGGGCTAGTTTGCACATTAAGCGGAGAATCAAAGCCTTCATAAGAACAACCAATGTGCACACAATATACGGCTATCACAGTCCCTGCGCTGTTTGCACATAGTGTTGGAACACCCTGATACGACTGTATCGGTGATCGCAAACGGCTTAGTGAATATGTTTAATGCCAGCTAAATAATGTGTAATATATCACTAGTGGATATTCTAGGCAGGACGTTTGGGTCTCTGTGGTAACCGATGACTGACAAAACATACTAAAAGTAAACCTTTGCCAAGAATACACATTTGAATAGGTCGAATTGAAAACTGGTCTCAAGTATAAAACAAAATAACGATGCCTCTTACAATACAATGTTTATTAAGGATTGTCTGTCCAAATACTAAATAGTTACGGTAAAATTGACAACAAAGCCTTGATTTAATGACGTAAAATTTAGAGCAAGAAAGTTCACTGGACATTTCTACTGGTATAGAAAACAAAACGACGCTGGGCGCAAAAATATCACCGAGAACAATAACATGGTGGTGTAAGACGGTATGTAATTCGTTTTCTGTAACACTATAGTTATGAACATTTAAACATCTTTTCAGGTCACTTCAATCAAAACTGTAATGTTAGTGAAAGAGCTATGCAAAAAGTGGGCACACATTTACCAGACATCCCCTATCCTGCATTTTCAGTGTCTCTCTAATACTGTTTATACATTGCAAACTTTTATACGACGAAAAATGTCCATGTGGAGATGTAAAACAGTAGAAAGAGTACATGATCAAAAGGCGAATATAATACTTTCGGCAACAAAACCCACGGGACTTTTCCTGCCGTTGTGAAAATGAAATTAGCATGAATATTTGTTTAAAATGAATTGTTATCCTTTAGATTTCAATAAATTGTGATATTAATTTTAATATTGGTATTAGCTATAGTATAGAAACAAACTTAGCCTATATCCCGCGATTATCTGCACATTTTAGTCCATTTATTCTGATTAAGGGAAATTGATATGCTTTCAGGCGACGCAGCTGTTTTGGTTTAAACGTTTTATTTTTTTCAATAACATGTACATTAATGACACACACGGTGTAACAAGTTTCTAACTACAGGGGATCTGAACGAAAGCATTTTGCTTGTAGTGTTCATTAATCCTCAACACAGCTGTTTTAAAAATGGTTCTGTCACCTTTCTGCAAAGGAGACTACTTTAAAAGGATGAATTTGCTCCAACAATAAACAACGTAAGAAATTGGCGTTTCAATCCGTTCATAGGAACGTTGACGTCTTTTCATGACGTAACGCCAATAGTCTGATGGCGATAGGGACGTGTTTCATTTTGGTCTGGTTTATGTCCCTTTTGGCAGCCGATGACGTCAAGATGAAATGTAATAACAAGGGAGGCAGTGTATGAAAACAGTTCCGACTCTGTGGAATAATTCACTAGTTACTGCTATCATATCATCAGACTGTGATATATAGAAAATAACTGAGAAATTACTGTACTTCACTGCTATTATATCAAACGATAAAATCAATATACATAATACCGTATTGACTCTAGTATTCCGCTAATGATAATGTTTTACAACACTTTTACTAAAAATTATATACAAATATGAACCATTAACACTCTGTGTGCAAATTCAGCAGAAGACAGATTGATGATATTTTTTCCAGAAAATAGACTTTGATAGTCCATGCAAAGGTCTCCCGAACGACCAGAAAATTTAATATCAGCACTATGTCATAGTATGAACTGACGTTTTACGGCGTCAAATAATTACAAGACCTCACGAAATGGTGATCCTGTAAAACTACACGACATATAAACAACATATAAGCAACAGAAAAAAGCTGACTTGGCTTATATATGAATCCATTTAATACTATGTCATTAACAAAACCAGTACCGGTGCTACTCAGAGATAGTATCTATGTATTTTATTTGGCTTTATATTATAAAATTAATGTCTTGAGATGGTGCGGTTTCGATCGAGTATAACTAGTTTCAGGTCCCCTACCTAGTAGTATTTTTTTTTTTTTTTTTTGCTTTTTTTTGTATGCCGTTTATGGCAACTGTCGTCGTGCTTTGACATCGTTATTTCCTCATTTCTTCTTCTTTTGGTGCATCGGGAAGACTGTGGTCTTTCTTTTGTAACTTCATTTAACCTTCTCTTCCATAATGAATCGTTTCTAATTTGCTTGACTTGCTGTAAAATTTTATGCCCCTTCTCTACTAATCATCCCCTCCCGCCCCCTCCCCCGCCCCCCCACAAACACCATCCCCCATTCCCCATCCCCTCCCCGCCCACCCCTCCTCCCCCCATCCCCGCACCCAGAACACATTTATTATTGAAACATTACAGAAATTTACATGTATTACCATGTGCATCTGGATTCTTGCTGGTCAAACATAAATGTAAGTAAAATATTTTACAAGAACATTTTCTACAATACAGTATTTTTTATATGATGTTTATGTGCTCTCTTTTTTTAAAGCAATAATGCTGGAATTTTGCATGTGTTTACTGACACAAGTTTTATCTGAATCAGTTGTAATGTTCAGAACTGTATTAGACAGTTACAGTTTATTATACTTATTCATGAAGGACACTGGACACTTTTGCAAGGCAAGTTTTATCATTTCCTGTTTGCTTTACTGCATGACAAGCCCCTCCTGAAGAGGGTTCTACACTACAAGGTAATACTTTGCTCCCTCTGGGAGCAAAGTCTTTCCTAAACCCATTTTTGCCATTAAAGGGTTATGGCAAACAGTTTAGACCCAGATCAGATGCCGCAGAACGCGGTGTCTGATCAGTGTATACACGGTTGCAATAAAAATAGACATTTCTATAAAACATGGTTATAATAAAAATCAACCAGACATCCTGTCTATTGGAAAAAGATCTGTCCAAAGAGTTGTGGTAATAGGGTCCACTTAGCACAAAACGTTAAAAGAGTAGATCTCTTTGCAGAAGGGTACGAAAGACATTTGCCTCTTTAAAAGTGTATCAATGCCCCTTAAGCTGATGTCTGTCTCCTGACTCATTTTCTTCATTTCAAAATGTGAGGTTTTGGTGCTGGAAATAACATTGATTGTAAACACGTATGCGCGTTCAGAACACTACACATGGTACGATTATGCATTTACATCACGAAAACATATCTTTATAATTTTGACCTCCTTAAATCCCACTTTTATATAGTAAAACAGGGGTAAACATTATTTTTCTTACTTCTGCTCAAAACATATTTGTGGGCACTCGTTAGAACCACCCCGAGTACCCACAATCTATGTTTTGTGCAACGATATGAAAAATATCAGAATTTTTATCTGAAACTTTTCAGCTTTTTTTGTGGTGAAATAATTCAATAGGCGTGTTTTCGTAATGTAAAACGTATTTATTTTAGCCTTTGCGACAGACAGGTCTGAGGAAACCATGAGACCCAGATCAGCGCCGCAGAATACAAAATACAGTATGTCACTCATTCAGCTATCAGGAAAACACGCCTATTCCAATTACTGAAAATTTCCCCTCCAAAAAATGAAAAACAAATCAGATAAAAATTCTGAGATTTTTCAAATTTCTGCTCACAACATAGATGGTGGGTACTCGTTAGAACCGCCTCGCCGAAATTATAAAGGTATGTTTTCGTGGTTAATTTCTTTTTGACATACATGTACATGCAGTAAAATTTTAGGACAAATACGATTAGAATTTTGGGTGCTCCATTTTTTTGGATAAATAATGTACTCTTTTTTTTGAACTGCGACATAGATAAGAAAGAGGACGTGTTAATGCAAAATAGGTTTAAGCGTACTAGTAGCCTTTCTACTGACCTATCCTAAGCGTTTCGTCTTTTGCGGTTTCTTTGTATTCATTGCACCTGTGATTATCAAGGTATAAGCTTAAACATATTTATTTCACAATTTTTCTATGACAAGCAGAATATATGTACATACAATCATACTTTATAGGATTGGAACGGAAGCTTAGTGCTTAGAGTTCCTTTCCCAATGGAAGATTATATATGGATTGCACAGTCATGGCAGGTCGGTAACTCAATTTCGTGATTGTAAGCAGTCTGTAAACATGTTAAAATATATAAAAAAAAAAAAAAAAAAAAAAAAAAAAGTAAGAGAAAAGTCCAGGGAATGCCACAATCACAAACCGCAGCCCTTCCCAGACCCCAAGGGGAAGAGGAAAGCGACAAATCTAAACAAGCACAACCCGTACAAACGTACGAAAAGCACTAAGATTAGCTCTCTCTTCCCCAAGCGAGGTAATCGCAATACTAAAAGGACTGAAAAACACAAGAACAAAATAACACACGGAACGACATACAACAAATCGCCTCGTAGAATAAACCACAAAGCAACAAGGAGTAAGACTAACACCGGGACCACCGCCTTAGAACGGTCGGTAGAGCAAACCACCGGGGGGTTTAAAGCACTTTTACAGCTATCTAACTTCACCCTGGGTCCCGATGCTACTCTTAATACATAAATACATAAAAATTCGGTTCGCATAAAGGCTCCCAACTCAGTCAATGCATCAAAGCGAAAACCTATAGCATCGTACATTTCCAGAGCAAGCCTACAAATTCATATACTATAATGACGTTTAAGCTTATCAATTGCAAATGAATTTGACAACATTGATAATAATAAAAATGATGTGCATGCAGGACAGGACAAAAACAGATTCATATCTTAATTGGAGCATAGGATGAGGAGAAAAATATTTAAGAAGAAAAACAAATGCGTCGAGCAGGAGCACGAGCAGGAGCAGACCGTGGGAGTAGAGAGCATCAGATAGGTCATAGTCTTGGTTGGTTCTTCCCATGAAGAGGCTTCTAAAGCCATAAATTCTTTGCCGAAAAGTGTCCAATCATCGAGGTTACCAAGTTTGTGTTTTTAAATGGTCTGCTAAGTTATTATGGTAAAATAAATTATAGGCCACTTTTCGGCATTTAGAAAGTTTACGAAGTATAATAATGAGTCGTTCAATACAAAGTGACGTAGCTTTCAGAACCGTTTTGAGTCTTTGATGAACTTCTGCATTGTTAAAAAGATTGTACTGTTCGTGTCAAAAACAAGTGAATTATCACAAAATAGCGGGGTATCCAATGATACATAACATAGAGAAAGAGAGTTTAACATTTTGATTTGTGGCTGACGGTACAGGCGGCATTACAGAAGATATTATTCAGCATTTTCAATATTGCCACATCTGCAGAGAGGTGAATCAGTCAAATTTCTGAGAAATATATCGTAATTAATTTACATTTAGTTCTTAACAAGCTTCCTACGTTATATTGGTTATCTACCTTCATAAAAGACCTTACAAAGCACGGTTTGTTGCAAATTCAAGCTCTTGTACCACCACTGAAGTTTCTAAATTATTAACTTCATGTCTTACTGCCATCAAGAACATGTAATTAAATATTGTGACAAAGTTTTCGAAAGATCAGGGAGAAATCTGTTTTGGTCTATAAAAATAAAATTCGAATGAAGTTTTCAATAATTGAAATCCAGACAATTTCGCGCTTTTAGTCTGTCTACTTATGATTTCTCCACGCTTTACATTACACTCCCTCATAATCTTATAAAAGAAAAACTAAATGATTTATTTGAATGGACATTTCATAGACAAGATTCCCTCTACCTTGCATGTAATGAAAGAAATGCTTTTTTCACTTCTGAAGTGCATAAAAATGATACATTATGGGCATGTCAGAAAGTGTGTGAAGCTCTCACCTTTCTACTTGACAATATTTATATAAGATTTGGTACTAAGTTATTTAGACAAATTGTGGGTATTCCGATGGGTACAAATTGCGCACCCCTTGTGGCTGATTTGTTCTTATTTTGTTATGAAACAGACTTCATGATGTCCCTTTCTGTTGAAAACCAATCTGAAATCATTGAAGCTTTTAGCTCGACTTCAAGATATTTGGATGATTTATTGAATATTGACAATACCTGCTTCGATGATTTAATCCGTCAAATTTACCTCCAGAACTTCAGTTAAATAAAGCTAATTCTTCTGAATCCAAAGCCGCGTTTTTCGATTTACATTTATCTATTGTAGATGAGTTTGTTTCCTGCAAAATTTATGGTAAACGCGATGATTTTGATTTTGAGATTGTAAATTTTCTTTTCTCGGGTGGTGATGTTCCTCGTGCGGCAACCCACGGTGTTTATATTTCATTAATTCGATTTGCCAGAGTGTCTAGTCATGTAACTAACTTCAACACTCGTAATAAATTGCTAGCTGCTAAACTTCTTAATCAGGGTTATCGGTATCATAAACTACGTAAAGCCTTTTCTAAGTTTTATAGACGTCATTCCGATTTAGTTTCAAAATTCTATGTTGGACTAAAATCTCTTCTGCAACAAGGCCTATCGGAACCCGAATTTTATGGTGACTTAATGTATAAATTCAGAAAAATATATGCTTGCAATAACTTCAGTACCCAATTTCGTAAAATCATTCTTCGATATCAAAGATTGGGTACAAGATAAATGTTATACGACAGACTGCATGCATGGATGTTAACCCAATCACGGTTAATAACTTTGCTTCCCTCTTTAATTGCACGCCGACAGGTTAGGCCTCAGATTCTATGATGGTTCCAGCGTAAAGGCTTACTTGAAATTTAATTTTGGGTAATGTTGGTTGGTACTTGATGCTCTATCTTTGGTCGTGCCCATCGGAGTCTAACTGTTGGTTGTTTTGTTTTGTTTTTGCTCCAGCATTTCAGTTGTTTCGTGCTGTCGAGTCCTCATCGTTGTTTCATATCTGTAATAAGTTGATTTTTTGTATTCTCGGAGATGTAGCACTGATGAGTTAGGAAACCTTCATACGGACTGAACAAATTATGTGTCTAAACCGCGGCAGAAGTAAGGGCGAGGACTGTGACCACGTAAAATTGATTTAAGCCCCCAGTGAAATACTTTTCACAGACCGTTCTAAGGCGGTTCTTCTGTCATGGTTTATTTTGTTATAGTTCGTCTTTGAATGTGTGTGTCGCTTACATCTTTTTGTTTTGGATAGCCATTTGGCCATCTTGGGGGAAAGTAACTGTCCGTTTGGCTTTCTGCTAGTGATGTTTCCATTAGGGTCTAGTTATTTCGTGTTTGTGTTTCTTTCCCTTTGATGTCTCTGATAGGAGGTGTGGGATAATTGTATCGATTCCTGATCATTGCCTTCCCTTCTATTTTAGACGAGTGTGCAGTATTTGTGTTTGTCGCTCTCCAACATAATAGAATTTCGGTATGAAAGAAGTAGGCTGATTTAGCTGATATTTAAAAGAAGTGCCTGTTGAGGAGTTTCTGTGCTCTTCCGGAAGAGAGTTCCATTCTCTTATGGCAGATGGTAAGGAAGAGTTGAAGTACTGGCTTGTTCGTAAAAGATATTGTTTACTCCTGATGACTCACATAGCTTACTTCAACTTTCGGAGTCTTTGAAGGTTGTGATTTGTGCCTGTGTCTTTTTCTGAGCACCCTTACTGTTTTGGTAAGTAACTCTGTCTAAACCGATTTTGTTTAATTCTGAAAAGGATTCTTCTTAAAAATGAAATTTACTCCCCTTCGAGCAAATTGTTTCTTTTAAAAGCGTGCCCATTTCCATAAGAGAAGTGGTTTTATGTGCAATAAGGCAATGATGATGGTGTCACAAAAATTGTTTCCTTGTTAGGAATGGCAGAAAACCGCCAAGTGTATCCAGTCCCCTTTACTAGCCTGAATATTGGTTTCGTAAACTGGAAACTAATAATACTCGTATCAAGATACAATGCAACATCTTGCCGAAAACATAACAAACAAACAAAAATAGAACAAACCAAAACAGAGGAACTGCAATAGAAGTAGCGTTTTGTATTTTTTTAGAGTAAAACGGTTTGGTGGCTTAAAGTAGAAAAGACGATGTCCAGGAAGAACCACAATCACAGAACATACCCTATTAATGATAAAAAGAGGAAGCATAAACTACAGTAGAAACGTTGAAACAAACAAAAACAAAGCAATCATTTTTCCCCATCGAAGTGATCAAACTGCCGGATATGACCCACCAAGTACAATAATAAGACAATAAACAAGACAAAACACCTAAACGGCCCGCATCGAGCAGCAACATGGCCCCACAAATAACGAGCACATGACGAAAACACGCCTATTCAAATATATTGAGAATTTTATTACCAAAAAATAAAAACTTTCAGATGAAAACTTCTGGTAGTTTTCATATTTCTGCTCAAATCATAGATTGTGGGTATTTGTTAGAACCGCCTGGGTGAGGTGGTTCTAACAAGTACCCACAAACTATGTTTTGAGCAGAAATAAAATGAAATAATGTATACCCCCAGTAAACTCCAGTTTTTACTGTATAAAATTGGGGTTAATAATGGGGTCAAAACTAAATAGGCGTGTTTTCATAATGAGCACGTGAACCACCGCTTTAAAACGGCCAGTAATATAAATACCGGGAGTGGGGTTTATATCGGTTTTTCTGGTACCAAGTTTTTACTCTAGTATCAAATCTTGCAAAAGAACTCACTCGGCTCTCAACATGGAAACAATTGCATCACAAATACACAAAGCACACACAGATTAGAAATAAAAAGTAAAATGAGCATAGACTGAAGATGAAGTGACTGCACTGCTTGCGTTAGAACAAAAAAAAACAAAAAACATTACACCCGGCAGCAGAACAGAATGCAAAGTTGGCAGCTGTTCAGCGACTGACCACAATGCTAGGACAACACGAAACAGGATTTGATATTAAGTATGGGCCAAAAAAATGACTTACTACAGAGAACAATCAACATAAGAGCCGCTTTAGATTTTACTACATTAACCCATTGTGGACTGAATGAACTCACCCACACTACATACTGGAAGATTTTAATTTCGATTTTAGGTATGTCAGACTATATGATTTAGTTATTCTGAGAGAAAAATGGTTGAACTATTTGCAAACATTGGAGACCTTGATCAGACGCCGCATTCTGATGTGGGTCTGCACTGTTTGCCAATTACCCTTTCACGGGTCTCCCGACTACAATGGTTTAAGTTTTTTCTCAAGGGACGCCTGTCTCAATGCAACAATTATTCACGATTAATGTTCTTAAAATTACATGCAAATTCTGGTTCTGCAGTTAAATATTTTAGATATTGGAGACTTTCATTGATATCATTTAATGCGGCTTAAATCAAACAGTACGTTTTTTTCAAAGAATTTCAGATTACAATGTGCATTTAGAGATCAAATCAGCAGTTGTTATTTACGCTTGGCTGGAACCCGGCGTGTCTATTTGAGGCTGTTTTTGTAAAATATATATGCATTTGGAGAACATTGGTTTTCTTCTAATTTTATGGGGTTCTTAGTGGGGTTATATATAACTATTCCCCCCCTCGCCCCTCCCTACCCCCCCCCCCCCCCCCACGACACACACACACACACTTTTTTTTATCATTATTCAAACTCACACTTTTGCAGCAGAGAACTGTGCTATTGGTAACATAGTGAAATAAAAAAACGGGAAGTACTGTGTAGAATGAATGAAGCAATGTGCGTTTTGCTCTGATAACGTCTATACTGTTTTTGTCGTTGAATAATGCGATGATTTTATATAATTACAACCTTTCATAAATTATAACATTTTTTTCACTATACTACGATCTATAGAGAGCTAAGTAATGCATGACAGATTAGTTTCCCGGCGTATTGATGCTTTGCATCAATGTTTTTTTTGTTGTTGTTTTTTTTTTTTTTTTTTTTTTTTGTTTTTTTTTTTTTTTTTTTGTAAGTTTGTGTAGAGGCCACAAAATGTAATCACGTGCTTTGGTTTAGCTGTTTTATAAGGGATTATTTAGCTATATAAAAAATACAATAGGCAACTCATGAAAAAGGCCCTAATGAAATTAACAGATAACACAGGCCATGATCTGGGCCTTCGTTGCCCGCTTACATAATGAATTGATACTGAAGTTTATGTTGATGAACAGAGAATATCCAGATCAGACTGCACGAATGCATATACTGATCCGCAAATTGCAAAAGGTCCCTTTTTCTGAGTCGGGCATCATATGAAGGTAGAGATCTCTTCTTTTAGAATTAATTTAACTTTACGTCGACCGGTGTTAACTGTTGTGCATCTCTCCGTACTCACTTTAGAGTAGTTTCATTACGACAACACGCTTATTCAAATATATTAAAAATTTCACTACCAATATCTGGAAGCTTCCAGATAAAAAAAAATGATCTTTTTCATATTTCTACTCAAAACATAGATCGTGTGTACTCGTTAAAACCGCCTCAATGAGGCGGTTCTAATGAGTACTCACAATCTATGTTCTTGAGCAGAAATAAGAAAAATAGTGTATACCCTTGTAAACCCCAGTTTAACTATATAAAAGTGGGGGTTAAGGAAGTCAAACTTATATAGATATGTTTTCGTGATAGCATTTTCTTTTTATTTTGGGATCACCCATCTTATTGGAATTATTTCAAAATAGAATGACGCCAAACCATTAGCTAGAAGACATAAGCAGTCATACATGACCGACTCAATTAAACAGTCTGCTCTGTGTGTAGTGGAGGGGTAGGTGTGTGGGGGGTGTGTGCCCTGTAAGCATTCTTTATAAATCTATAGCGGCCCGTTATCGGCCCGTCAGCTACCTTGACGGGCCGATAACGGCCGGCTACAGATTTATAAAGAATACTAGCTGTGTGTGAGAGAGAGAGAGAGAGAGAGAGAGAGAGAGAGAGAGAGAGAGAGAGAGGTTACAAAGGTACAGACTTGGTCGTGATATTCTCTTCACTTCTAAAAGAGTTTTCTGATACTATTTAAAGAATATAACAACTGTTCTTACACGCTTGCGTGGATGCCGCACAAAGATGTCAAGTACCTTGATTTATTATTGTTTTACTTGAATAACTTTGTCTTATGGGACTTTTGTGCGTGTATCTAACATCTACATCTGAAAACAGAGACGGTTAGGGGCTGCTACGTTGAGTAGGCGGTATTACGCATTTCGGTATCACTACGGAAGAGACATCGTCAAGCTTTGTTGTTTTTCTCCTGTAAAGGTCCGCAGCAATTAGACAAAAATAAACAGTTACTTTACGTTACAAACAAACTAAAAATTGGTATAGTTTTACATTACAAAAACATGCATATTCAAATATACTGAAATTATACCACAAAAAAATAAAAAAAATTCAGATAAAAATATCTGATACTTTTCATAGTACTGTTAAAACATACATTGTGGGTACTCGTTAGAACCCCTGTAAACCCCAGTTTTACTATATAAAAGTGGGGTTTAAGGGGTCAAAATTATATAGACGTGTTTTCGTGATGAATGCAACCTGATTTAAACAGAGTATCTGTTTGTTTGTTTTTTTGGGTTTTTTTTTTTTTGGTTTTTTTGTTTGTTTTGTTTTTGTTTTTTGTTTGTTTTTTATTTTTTTGTTTTTTAAGGTTGCACTAGATCTACAATTATTATTGCTTAAGTGTGTACACGCTTGTTCATTTGATATTTCTACACAACTGTCGTTTTTGAGTTTGTAATTAGATTTAACTCGTAGATTAAACTTGTTCTTCAGTATCATATTTATGTAGCCTTTAATATACATTTTAGCCGACTGGTCTCAAAGGAGTTAACCAAACACATGTTCAGTACAATTATAGAATATAAAGGAAAAAAGAGCATTAATTATGCATGGACACTGTGAAACAAAAACCTAATTAACCACTAGACAGCGACGTTGGCATACATAACCTAAATGTAAAGATACCCTTAAGCAAGTTTCTGATAGTTTACATCCTTATACTGTTAGCATGCCGTTAATTATTCAAAAGATCGAATTTTACAAAACGGTACACGGGAATATGCAGCTTGTAGATATGTGCATTTCAATCTTCTCCTTAAGATGATAATGCCAAATTTTATTTATTATAGCTATAGTATGAAAATGGGGTTTAAGGAGGTCAAAAATAATATAGGCATGTTTTCGTGATGACTAAAGCGGTTTCATCACGTAAACACGCCTATATAGTTTTGACCCCCTTAAACCCCACTTTTATATAGTAAAACTGGGGTTTACAGGGGTATTCAATATTTTTCTTATTTCTGCTCAAAAACATAGATTGTGGATACTCGTTAGAACCGCCTCGCCGAGCAGAAATATGAAAAATATCGAAGATTTTTATCTGAAAATTTTCAGTTTTTTTGAGGTAAAATTTTCAATATATTTGAATAGGCGTGTTTTCATAATGATATTTTCGAGCCGGCCTCGGTGGCTCAGTTGGATGCGCCGTCCGACTGGAGACCAGGAGGTCGCGGGTTCAACCCCCGCCGAGGTCGGCAACATTCTTTCGTGGAGATTGATCATGAAATATTTTCTACGGTCATTCTCTCCCTTCCGCTGATTCAAGAAGGGCAGTTGTCAGTTTCTGGCGAAAGAATGTGCACAATACTGGTTAACCGCATAGAGGACTAGGCCTGCCCAGTAAACGTGTGGTTAGGTAAACTGACCGCGCTCGACATGACCCCATTGGGTTGACTGGGCCGTAAAACCTCAACACAAAAAAAAAAAAAAAAAAAAAAATAATGATATTTTCTGGTCCTTTGTAAACAGAGCACATTCAAGGAATATTGCAGATTTATACAATGATCACTGATAAGGCCTAACTGGTCGAAACTACCGGTGTCATCACGAAAACATGTTTATATAATTTGGACACCCTTAAACCCCACTTTTATATAGTAAAAAAAAGTAAGAGAAAAGTCCAAGGAGTACCACAATCATAAAAAAAAATAAGAGAAAAGTCCAGGGAGTGCCACAATCACAAACCGCAGCCCTTCCCAGACCCCAAGAGGAAGAGGAAACCGACAAATCTAAACAAGCACAAACCGAACAAACGTACGAAAAGCACTAAGATTAGCTCTCTTCCCCAAGCGAGGTAATCGCAATACTAAAAGGACTGAAAAACACAAGAACAAAATGACACACGGAAAGACATACAACAAATCGCCTCGTAGAATAAACCACAAAGCAACAAGGAGTAAGACTAACACCGGGACCACCGCCTTCGAACGGTCGGTAGAGCAAACCACCGGGGGTTTTAAAGCACTTTTACAGTTAGCTAACTTCAAACCGCAGCCCTTCCCAGACCCCAAGAGGAAGAGGAAACCGACAAATCCAAACAAGCACAAATCGAACAAACGTACGAAAAGCACTAATATTAGCTCTCTCTACCCCAAGCGAGGTAATTGCAATACTAAAAGGACTAAAAAACACAAGAACAAAATGACACATGGAAAGACATACAACAAATCGCCTCGTAGAATAAACCACAAAGAGTAAGACTAACACCGAGACCACCGCCTTCGAACGGTCAGTAGAGTAAACCACCGGGGGGTGGGGGGGGGGGGTTAAAGCACTTTTACAGCTAGCCAAGTTCACCCTGGGTCCCGATGCTACTCTTAATACAGAAACACATAAAAATTCGGTTCGCATAAGGGCTCCCAACTCAGTCAATGCATCAAAGCGAAAACACAAAAATCAAATTAATCACTATAATAAACAAAGACGAGTACTCATGGCTTATTCTACTGTATGCCAGAGTAAATGAAAACCAATAGTTGAACCACGGCGGGCCAAGCCAAAGACATAACGTCAAGCCCCAACCCAGTGGTTAAAAGTTTACGAAGAGGCCGTCATTGGGTCTGAGGCCCGAACCGTCGTCGTGCAATTAAAGAGTGAAGCATAGCCATCAACAATGATTGGGTTGACAACTAGGCATGCAGTCTGCCGGATAATACCCAGGCTATAGCCAAATCTTTTATAACGGTTAATAAGTTTTCTGAATTGCTCCGAAAAGTTAGATTTACCTACAATTTTTCTAAATCTGTACACTAAGTCACCGTAAAATTCTGGTTCCGATATACCTTGTTGCAGAAGTGTTTTCAGACTGACGCTATATTTTTCTAAACTGGGGTTTACAGGACTATACATTATTTTTCTTATTTCTGCTCAAAAACATAGATTATGGGTACTTGTTAGAACCGCCTCGCCGAGGTGGTTCTAACGAGTACCCACAAGCTATGTTTCGAGCAAAAAACGAAAATATCAGAGTATTTTTTTTATCTGAAAATTTTCAGTTTTTGGAGGTGACATTTTCTATATATTCGAATAGGCCTGTTTTCGTAATGTTTTCGAACTCTAAAAACTATCGTGATGACTCGGTGGAGTTTCTACGAATTTTGAGGTTGATGACGCATTGTATCTTCTTGAAAAATCCTATATACGATGTCAAGGAAGAGTCACATTCTCAGAACATCGACCCTCATTGACCCGTGTAATATATTGGTCCAAAAGCTGAATTGGTATAATTTCTGTTTTGTTACCATGAGGTTGTTGATTTGATTCCCGCAGTCATACCAAATACTTTGATATGGTATTAGCTATCTTTTGCTTGGCGTCTGCATCAAAAACGTAGAGCTAGGAATCAGAACTGGTCAGCCTGGTGTAAATATAATTTGACTGAGGAAAACATCACGTCATGCAGTTGGGTTGTGTTACTTCTGTGAAGCACGACTCTAAACGTGAGCACTGAGCATCCTGCCACATCCAAAGAGCGTCGCGATATGATTGAAAGATTATTGTTAGTGACGAAATATCCGAATAAAACAAACGAAGATCCGCGTAATAATACCTCCCATGCCACTGATGCAATATTCCCATGCTAGCAAGATGAACTTATACGTGAAAAATCTTGCATCAACGACTTCATAAAACTTAAAAGTCTAAGTTTTAAGAGCGTTAGGAACTCAGTACATTTAGCTTTCGTCTGCTGACACTTTTATCGGTAGTTTGAATCTCACTCTGTTGAGAATTCGTTCATCTCATTGTATAGAGTTTCCTTGCACAACGCTGAAAACTCGTATTATATTCTCATCTTATCAGTAGGTCAAACAATCCAGCAAAATTGACGTTTACACACGAAAAACAAAAACACCAAATGTATCTGATAGGAAAGTAAATTTCTAAACTATAATTTCAACAACAATTTCAAGAATAAATTTGTATCAATTTAATGAATGACTAACGATTCAGCAGGATTTAACATACACGTTTCACATTTTTAGTCACAAAATGTATATATACATTCTTAATCCAGGTAAATACGTGCAAGCTATGCAGTTAAGACGTGACCCAAGCCAGCATTCTTTATAAATCTACAGCGGGCCGTTATCGGCCCGTCAGCTACCCTGACGGGCCGATAACGGCCCGCTGTAGATTTATAAAGAATGCTTACTGGGACATCCCTTAGTTAATCAATAGATCTATGCCATAACTCAACTGCAAAGTACTAAAAGTCTTTAAAGTTTGAGAAAGACCTCTAGCTATTTCGGCCCAGAGAATTTGACTCTTCATCTAGTTTCAATTTTGCGAGTGTAATCATTGCTCTTAAGGATCGTCCCTTTTTAGAAAACATTTATCATTACAGCAGCTGGTGATAGCGCCAAAGGGCGACTGTAAAAATGGCTCGCTTTACTTCACTATAGTTCTGTATATACTTTCTGGTCCTTTGTGAGCGTTGTGCACACACTGGGATTACTGAAAATGTATTTGAGGGCCACTGATTGGATCTAATTGACCTGCAACTAGCTAGTCTGGCACAGAAAGCTTTAGATGTTTTTAGTTTGGTAAGTGTCTTCAATGCTCTCAAAGGCCATTCCTGTCAGTATGCACTGATAAAAGATGTGTTTCTAGATGCACTGACCATTAATATTACCTCTCTATGTATACGAGGTAAATTATAACCGACCATAAATATTAGGGTTATTCAAATGATTGCGAATAATGTTTCGCTACGGTTTTTTATGTTGTTATTTTTTTTTTTTTTTTTTTTTTCAAAGTTTGCTTTTACATAAAGCCTACTCCCACTCATACGAAATCCTCTACAATCATCCCAAATAAATATTCTTAGCACAGCATCCCCATGTCTAAAGCTGAAAAGATAACTCATTTTAAAATCGTTCCAGGCATCGATATTTGAGATATTGCTGTATTCATATCAAAACAATTACATCCGTCTAGACGAGATGTAGAAAACTAATCCTCAAATATAGTTGGCTTATATACGATTTGTATATCGGCAGCAGACATAATTTATAATTTCTTAGAAAAAAAATGAAAATTAAGAAAGTAATTATTAGGTTAGTCTATATGGGTGGCGCCAAGCGAAAACGTGTCTTCGGGTATATGCGGACGTCGAAGGCCTAGATCAGCATGTGAATCAGCGCGGTCTGATCAGTACCTTCGCTGTCCGCTAGCAGATTTGTTGGACACTACAGAATGTATCAATGAAGAGCAACTGCCCGGATAAGACTTCGCGCATGCGTGGGATGAGTATGAATCTGTGCACTGCGCATGCTAGAAGATATCGTTTCGCTTTACGCGGCTCAATTGTTATCTGTTTAAAGCTGACATTTATAGAAAGGTAATATTTTACTTATAAATCAACAGCGACTAATTGCTTTATAATAGTCAAATGTATTTTTCACCGAGTTAATATTTTAGTGGTTGTTTGAAATAATCAAAACAAATGCCAATCTTTGCCGTCAAACATTATAATTTCGGTTTTGACCCACATACAAAATGTTACCTCGGCCAGCATGACTATACGTGCAAAGTAATACCATCATGTTGTTTCTTTAACCCATTTTAGCCGAGTGGACTCTTCCACCGTCACTCTTTGAGCCGATCCATTTCCAACAGAAGGAGTGTCTGGTTAGTTTTTGTAATGATTATATTTTTAGAAATTACTGTATTTAATACAAACAGTGTAGACCCTGATCAGACATCGCGTACATCGCGTTCTCTGGCGTCTGATTTGGGTCTACACTATTTGCTAATATTCATTTTATTAAATAAGTTAACACGATAGAGTTACTAGGCATTTTCAATAGAAAGCAACTGAAACAGCTTTCGGAATTCTATTATCACAAAATAACTTTATGAAACTATGAAAGATGTCTCCTTCACTATATGTAACATGTGAAAGATGCTTATCATCATTGCTCTGGCTGAGGATTGAACAGGGCCAATACTTAACCGCGTCGCTATAAAAACCGGTTTGTACCACAAGGCAGAATTGTTGTTACATACCAATATCAGAGGCATTTCCACGTTTCAGATTAAATACATCACCTCATTTCTAGGAACCCGCGAAAGACTTAAAACAAAGATGGTTTAATGTACATATGTGGGCTATTCGCAAATGTTACGGGTACATCAAATGTAATGCACACTTACTTCCCTTGAGAAAACTCAAACCTGGGCCGCCTACGTTTTAAATCAACACCACCGCGTCGCACTTACAACGGCTTGTGCCGCAACACAGTACAAGTGCATTCAAACCTGTACTCGGTGACATATTTATATTTTATCATAATCACTAGTTCGCTAAAATAAATCGATCTATGCAGATCGTCTGGAACCGTCCAAGGTATCTCAGTGCCATTACGAAAACATACCTATTCAAATATACTGAAATTTTACCACCATAAAAAAGAAACTTTTCAGATAACAAGTTCTGATATTTTTCATAATTCTGCTCAAAACATAGATTGTGGGTACTCGTTAGAACCGCCTCGACGAGGCGGTTCTAACGAGTACCCACAATCTATATTTTTGAGCAGAAATAAAAAAAATAATGTATACCCCTGTAAACCCCAGTTTTACTATATAAAAGTGGGGTTGAAGGGGGTCATAATTATATAGGCATGTTTTCATGATGGCAGCCCTGCCAACGTAGTTCGAATTTTAGTGATATCGTTTTTCTTTTCTGCCTGTCTTTTGCATAAACATAACTGTTGCATGTTGTGTTTTTAATACACTAACCAGTAAAGTCATAGTCTGTTTAGGTGTCTACGTGGTTCTTCTGTTGCTGTTTTTTTTTTTTTTTTTTTTTTTCTGATCCAAAAAGCTTTGATAGTGTTTAGTGTTTCTCTGTGTGTTCATTGCTCACATGAGTCTTTCCGTTAAGAATCCATATGTCATCATTGCATTTGGTGTTGGTGCCATATTGCGGTCGTTGAAGTCTTTTAGAGCGGGTTTTTCATATTTTCTGCTCGTTTGTGTTCAGTTTAACCATTTCAGTAACTTAATACTTTTT
Source organism: Anodontia alba (assembly GCA_964016985.1). Taxonomy (NCBI): domain Eukaryota; kingdom Metazoa; phylum Mollusca; class Bivalvia; order Lucinida; family Lucinidae; genus Anodontia; species Anodontia alba. Next base: position 54,703,611 of record OZ024822.1, read on the forward strand.
ACAGGTGCCACTGATGCGAACTTACTGACCGAATCTAGTCGGACGGACCCAGAAAACTTTGACACGTCTGCTGTTTTCGTTTTTCTATGTCTATTTGCTCATTGGAATGGACTTCCAAAATATTTCCCTAATCGCTCATTTCTAATTGAGGTGCGTTCTGGTGCGTATCTTCGTGTCCATTCTAATATTTGTGGCACGCGATGACTGTACTCGTATTTTATATTAATTGTAATGTTGTATGAAGCATAACACGACGAAAATGCATGAACTGCAATATTCGGATGCATTACACCTTTCTCATCTCTTTTATGATTGTTTGTTTTTTTTTTGTGTGTGTTTTTTTTTTTTTTTTTTTTTTTTTTTGTTTTTTTTTTTTCGAAGCTGAACTGCTTCAGTTTCACTTAACAGCTTTTCCAGAAGGAAATGTGTAGATCCAGAACAAACGCCACAGAATGCTTTTTTGATGCGTCTACAGAGATTTAAATCGGTCTGATCAAAGAGCAGAACTAACGTAAGAATTTAAGGTATCCAAAGATTTATTGTAAATACGGTATACTGGTAGCCAACACTTCATATAAGACCATACAAAGTGCCCTTCATCACAAACTCGAGTGAATGCACGGACTACTGAAATGACTAAAAATGTTAACTTATTGCCTCATTGCTATTAAAATTATACAAAACATATTATGATAAAATTTGCAAAAGGAATGGTAAAAATCTCTTTTCGTCAATTAAAATCTAATGTTATTCTTGTTAAATTAAATCTCAATGTTTTCAAATTCTAACTTTTTCACATATGACTGAATCAAATAACCTTTACTCGCGAGGACTGTTTATTGGGCGTGGGATGAAAGATGTGTTTTTCACTCTAATAATAATACGAATTATAATTTACGGTCAAACAATTCTGAAATGTCATTGATCTTTTGGATAATTTATTATGAAAGTAGGCACTAACCAATATAGCCATTTTGTTTGTATTCCGATCGTACTAACTGTGCTCCTCTTGTTGCTGATTTGTTTGTTAAATTTGTTAAAAAAAAGGTAAAAAAAAAAAAAACATTGCCCTGCTGAATGAATTGAGATAACGTGTTTACTTCTAATGTTCATCCAAAGCATTACTTGAACCAGTCTATTTATACAAATGTGCATACTTAAAGCCAATGCAAACAGTGCAGTTCCAGAGCACTTGGCTTTTAGAGAAGCCATCAAATCTGGATCTAACTGTATGCAAAGACAGTGCATATCAGGGTTCAGCAGGGCCAGGGTTAAGAAGGATACTCCATGTTGTCACTGTCTAACAAAAATCAAGGCGTTCGAATCTACCTACCAGGTGTTTTTTTTTTTTTTTTTTTTTTTTTTTTTTTGTTTTTTTTTTTTTTTTTTTTTGTTGTTGTTTTTTTTTTTTGTTTTTTTTGTTTTGTTTCGTTTTATTTTTGTTTTGTTTTTTTTTGTTTGTTTTTTTTTTTTGTTGTTGTTTTTTTTGTTTTTGTTTTTTGTTGTTGTTGTTTTGTTTGTTTTTTTTTTGTTTCGTTTTTTTCAAAACTATTGATGATAAGATTTGTCCTTTTGTATTTGGAATTCTCCATATCTAATGATACATTGCTTTTTAAACATTTGCAATAAACGTGATGACCGTTAATGTTTCGTTTCTTAACGGCAATATCACCCTATTTCCGTGTGGCGTATATGTCTTCAAATGTTTCGTTTAGTCTCATGTTGATGACTTATAATCGGAGTAAGACGTTTTTAAATTTTGTTGATGAATTAAATATAGCTCTCGCTTAAAAAGACTCCTGCAACCAGTATATCGAGCTCGTTTTATGATGATCAAGTCTATACAATTAGGAAGATTGTTAAGAAATATAATTTTATGGACCAAAGTATGCTCAATGGACTGAATGATCCCAAGATAAAAAATGAAGTGAAATGCACTATGATATAGTTCGGGGAGACTTTTTTACGACCGTCACTTTTAAGAAATTATTTGTCTTCACAACTGCTGGCGTTAAGAGTGGTGATGGTTAAACGTCTCCCCGTGTCCCTGTTTAGGTCTCTTATTGTTTCTGGTTGTCTGAGAACACTGAGTTTTAGGTTATTTGAAAACGGAACACTGCTCAACCATAGGCTAGGGTACATCAGAAGTGTTGCAGAACAGACTAATGCTCATAAACGAACTCAACTGTGAAAATCAATACATGTTCCGACATCCAGGTCCTGGGGTTTTTAAAAAAAATTTTTCATGCTAAACTCAGCTGATCATGAAATTACACTTGGTCGTTAAAATAAAAATACTAACAGTTAAAATTTTTTCCACGCATAGCTCATGCTCAGCTGAGTTAAGCATGAAAGAAGTTTTAAAATGTGTTGGTATTTAAAGATTTATAAGCAAAACAAAGTTCATTCTCTATCTCCTTCGTTTGGAGTCTCAGGATGATTGTGCTTCGCGACTGTGACATTTCCTGGGTATCTTCACCAATACTTCTTATTTCAAGGTCATGATCTTTTACAAGTTGCCGCAACCGTTTAGTTGGCATACATCTTGCTTTCGAAGGATACCTGATTTCATTACCAACCATCTGGTGATATTCCAAGGACTGCTGGAAGAGTGTCAAATAGTGTAGAACTTGATTAGACGCTGTGTCCTCCAAATATTCGGTCTACACTGTTGACTCCGGCGTGTTTGTCCTAATACTTAAGGTTAGTACTGTACTTACCTAAAACTTCGGAATTCGTGATTAGATTTAACGTATGGGTGCATACATATTGAAATGTGTGGGACATATGAAAGCTACGATGGGAACATTCTATTCAAATGACTTTTACCACTGTCTGGGTATACCAGGAGGTGACAAATTGATGTTAAACCAACTCACTTTTTTGTACAATACATTCTGTCAAGCCTTAGACATTGGCAAAGAAGTTAGAGTTGTCTTCTGCGACATCAGGAAAGCATTTGATCGTGTATGGCACGCAGGGCTTTTACGCAAACTTAAGGCAGCAGGTGTTCAGGGAGAACTTCTCAAATGGTTTACAAATTATTTAGCTGAAAGAAAAGAACGCGTTATACTTCCTGGTGTCCGTCAGACTGGACGTATATTCTTGCTGGAGTGCCGCAAGGCTCCATACCTGGGGCCAATACTTTTCTTAATCTACAATAATGACATAGTCGCTGAAATTGGCTCCAGCATTCGCCTGTTCGCTGACGATACTAGTCTCTACATTATTGTTGAAAATCCTATTACATCTGCTGTTTGCCTTAACTCAGACCTTTCAAAAATTTCTATCTGGGCAAACAACTGGTTAGTTGACTTCAATCCACCCATCTTCATGCAAGAAATACAAATAGCTGAAGTGTCATCTCATAAACACCTAGGCTTGGTTCTGTCCAACGACTGCACTTGGCACCAACATATTGATTACATAACTAAAAAAGCATGGAACAGGATTAATATTATGCGAAAACTCAAGTTTAAGTTGGACAGGAGTTCTCTAGAAATAATATTTACAACTTTTATAAGGCCTTTACTTGAATACGGGGATATAGTATGGGACAATTGCACACAATTTGAAAAACAAGAAATTGAATAAATCCAAATCGAAGCCACACGAATCGCCACTGGAACAACCAAACTTGTATCTCTCAATGCCCTGTACCAAGAAACTGGCTGGGTTACACTAGAAAAGAGACGGGAAAATCATAAACTCGTCATGTTCTACAAAATGTATAATGACTGAACTCCGTCTTATCTTTCTTCTTTAGTACCACAGTCAATAAACAATCTATCCCAATACAGCCTTCGAAATGCAGATAACCTACAATCTATTCACGCTAGAACTAATCTATATTTTCAGTCTTTTCTACCATCTGTGGTAAGAAAATTGAACGACTTGTCCGATGAAGCAAAACGTTCCAGTTCGGTTACTTCTTTCAAGAATAATTTAAACCGCAATAGAACGTCTATTCCAAAATATTTCTGTACAGGCAATAGGAAAACACAGATCTTGCATACACGTCTCCGAACAAAATGTAACAGCTTAAACAGCGATCTCTACTCCAAAAATATAACTGAATCTCCATTTTGCAAGGTCTTGTGATATATTAAAGCGACTTCTACGACTGATATTAACAGCCTTAGAAGTGGCATTAGTATGAACCAGTTAACAGTTATGGCTCTTTAATTGATATTCTGACCTTACTGTCATTTCCAGTATATTTTTTTTTTCTTGCTTTCGTTATCTTATCATTGCTCTTTATATTACTTATTTTTTTTATATTTGTTTGTTTGTGTTTTTTTTTTTTCTTTTAATTCTGCATCTTTAATTCACATTCACAAACTGAGATCCATATTGTTAAACATTTTTTCCGTCACTATTTGTACAACTGTAATTGTTAAGGAGAAGAACTAAATAAGTAGTCATACTTTCGTTCTGATCCTATTTCTTATGTGCTACAACGTATAGTGTTATGTAATATTTGGATAATAAAATATGTTTAAACCAAATTGATGATATTTTCTTAATTATCGTAGAAAACATGATTTAACATTTCATGCGAAGTGTCTCCATTTGAGACAAGTTTCACAAAATGTCAGAACTACTTTTTGTTTTGTTTAATTTTGTTTTTCGGTGGGTTTTTTTTTTTATGTTTTTGTTGTTGTTTCTTAAATAAAAAAAAAACAATTGAATCAATTTGCATGAAATGTCAAAAAATATTTCAATATGACTGCATTTGAAAAATTACCTAGTGTGCTAATTGTTATATAAATATATGATGTCAGAATTTCTTGATACTATAATCTAATCGTTTTTATGACATAGCTCTTCACAGCATTTCATTTCACAAGTTTCCTATCTAGCCAAAGGGCATATAACGTTTATGAAATGTAGCATCAACGTCATGACGTGCGTCGCCAGTAACGTGAGGCTGTAAAAACGTCATGACGTTTCCTCGACGATAATGCGGCGTTTTAAATATGACGTTACAATGACTTTTATTAGATGTTGTATAAACATCAACTTCATGACGTTTCATCGACGTTAGTGCGACGTTATATGGACACAATGTGCCCGTTGGGACCCTTTACGTCACTGGATAGATGGATGGATGGATGGATGTAATAAATAAGGGAAACTGTCTAAATAATGCAGAACATGAATTACACAAGTGTGGGTGTAAACTTTATTCGTTGAAATTTGATTGCTTCATGCAATATCTATCACACTGCTCATTTTTCAGACACGTTTTGGTCCCTGAGGAGTTCGTTAATGTAATCTCAGCAGTAGTTTAACAAATAGCTAGACATTTAGGAGGAATGCTGAGTCGCTAAAATATGGTGGCCAAAAAGCGCTAGTAAATCCTTCGGGCTTCATTTACTTTGCATATAACCCGTTGTGTTAATGAGTCAATAGACCAAAAACATGATTTTTAAGCATTCCAACATTGCAAAAAAAAAAATGTACACAATTAATGTCTAAAGTCGCTTTCAACCATACTTCCTGTAATATTCTTTGTTTGAGCCGAAGTGTAAATGGTCCATTATGAACAAAGCGGTTTAAAACTGATGTTACAGTAAGATCCCACTAGCCCTCTACATAAATCTATAGCGGGCCGTTATCGGCCCGTCAGCTACCCTGACGGGCCGATAACTGCCCGTTATAGATTTATGTAGAATGCTTACTAGGATGTATGCTGACACTTATCTGTTTTATAATAGTTATATGTTATATATAGTTATATACTATATGGGCCGCGCCATGCAAACATGTGTCTTCGGCCATATGCATTGATTTCGTGTCCGCTCTGTAAGTTGAATACCCTTAGAAATATTTTATAATATTTGGTAGAAATGCAGAACAGGACGAGACGACGTGTCATGTACTAGAATGACAACTTTTGCTTTCTTACTTTTGGAGTTATCGTCCCTTCTTGTTTGAAATTGATTTTGTGTTCGCTCTGTAACACGAATACCCTTCGGAATATTTTGATGATACTTGGTATAAATATAGAACAGGACAAGATGACGTGATGTGTACAAGAATGGCAACTCTGACTTTCTTACCTTTGGAGCTAACTGCCCTTTGTGTGTTTGAATTTGATTTCGTACCCGTTCTGTAATTCCAATACCCTTTCGATTATTTTGATTCAACTTGGTAGGAATAAAGAACAGTACGAGACGACGTGCTGTCTACTACAATGACAACTCTGGCGGGGGTTGGGGGTGCAATTTGTTTTTTTGTTGTTGTTTTTTTTTTTTTTTTTTTTTTGTTTTTTTTTTTTTTTGTCTTTTTTTTGTTGTTGTTTTTTTTTTTTTTTTTTTTTTGTTGTTGTTTTTGTTTGTTTGTTTTTTGTTTTTTTTGTTGTTGTTGTTTTTGTTTGTTTTGTTTTTTTTTTTGTTTGTTTTTTTGTTTTTTTTTTGTTTGTTTGTTTGTTTGTTTTGTTGTTGTTTTTGTTTTGTTTTGTTTGTTTGTTTGTTGTTGTTTTTTGTTTTGTTTTTTGTTGTTGTTTTTTGTTTGTTTTTGTTGTTGTTGTTGTTGTTTTGTTTTTGATTTTTGTTGGGTTTTTTTCTAAAATTTCCTGCAGATGTAATGAGATTCCAAAACATATAAATTTGTACAAAAATGTTAAAAAAATAAACACTGATATTTATCACTAGGATAACTTAGACCTTACCTGGAGCAATGTGGGTTCATATAGGATTACTGATTAACAAATCCTAGCATTACTATAGGGTATGTTAAATGTTCGGTACAAGTATTTTTTGTTGCTGTTTTTTTTTTTTTTTTTTTTTTTTTTTTTTGTTTTTTGTTTTTTTGTTTTGTTTTTTTTTTTTTTTTTTTTGTTTGTTTTTTTTTCTGTGGAAAATGTAAATTCATACCATCAATTGTAGTCAAACAATTAGCTATTTACCAAAATATAAGCGTGTATTTTATAAGGCTGTGCATAAATATTTACTTACATGAAATAGTCCAAACCTAGATCAATTTATTTTTCTAAAAATGTTACCCCTCCCTCCTATACAAATAAAAGCCATCTTCTGTGTGACAAATATTTGCGATTTCGCTAATTCTGCGTCTTTATAGAACATGTGTCTTCCTAAAAATACCAAATATAATAGTATAGAGAAATCATAGAAGCTGGAACAACCCGCTAAAAATATGCAAATTGAAACGTAGGGATTATCAAAATAATATTCAGTTACTTCGATAAAACTGTGTTTTTAAATCTCTTTAAGGCAATCATTCCTTCCCAATATACAATATAGTCAATTTCCCTTTTCTGGATGGCGATGCCCCCCGGCGTACCTCATATGGGGTATACATATCTCAACTTATTAGATTCGCGAGAGCTTCTTCAAATTTTAATGACTTTAACTACCGTAATAAAGCCCTTACTGACAAACTTCTTAGGCAGGGCTATCGTTATTTTAAACTTCGTCGGGCGTTATCGCAGACACAGTGCCTTGTTAGAAAAATATAGCGTCAGTCTGAAAACACTTCTGCAACAAGGTATATCGGAACCAGAATTTTACGATGACTTAGTGTACAGATTTAGAAAAATTGTAGGTAAATCTAACTTTTCGGAGCAATTCAGAAAACTTATTAACCGTTACAAAAGAATTGGCTATAGCCTAGATATTATGCGGCAGACTGCAGGCCTAGTTTTCAATCCAATCATTGTTGATGGCTATGCTTCACTCTTTAATTGCACGACGGCGGTTCGGGCCTTAGACTCAATGACGGTCTCTTCGTAAAACTTTAACCAGTGGGTTGGGGCTTGACGATATGTCTTTGGCTTGGACCGCCGTGGTTCAACTATTGGTTTTCATTTACTCTGGCATACAGTAGAATTAGCCATGAGTACTCATCTTTGTTTATTATAGTGATTAATTTGATTTTTTTCGCTTTGATACATTGACTGAGTTGGGAGCCTTTATGCGAACCGAATTTTTATGTGTTTCTGCATTAAGAGTAGCATCGGGACCCAGGGTGAAGTTACATGTAGCTAGCTGTAAAAGTGCTTTAAACCCCACGGTGGTTTGCTCTACTGACCGTTCTAAGGCGGTGGTCCCAGTGTTAGTCTTACTCTTTGTTGCTTTGTGGTTTATTCTACGACGCGATTTGTTGTATTTCGTTCCTAGTGTCATTTTGTTCTTGTGTTTTTCAGTCCTTTTAGTATTGCGATTACCTCGCTTGGGGAAGAGAGAGCTAATCTTAGTGCTTTTCGTACGTTTGTTCGGTTTGTGCTTGTTTTGATATGTCGGTTTCCTTTTCCTCTTTGGGTCTGGGAAGGACTGCGGTTTGTGATTGTGGCACTCCCTGGACTTTTCTCTTACCTTTTATTCTACCGCATGATCAGTCATTTATAAGAAAGACTGTATATCGCTAAAGAACGTGCAAAGACGGCCAACACGTATGGTACATAACATAAGACACTTAAATTATACAGAGACAATGAAAGGACTACTCTCACTATAATACAGGAGATGAAGAGCTGATGTGATTGAAGTTTTTAAACTATTGTCTTACGACATGAAAGTCATAACAAAGGAATGAGGCATTATTGAAAAAATTTCCCGCTTATCGTGGGATTCGAACCCGGTCGTCCCGGTTAAAAATCCAATGCTCTAACCACTGTAAAAAAGTCGACTCCCTGACGCAGCTGTCAGAGATTGAATATATACTTAGAAGCTATGCGTAATCTGCCAAGGCAGATAATCGAAGATAGGAGTGCTCGGTCGTAACAATTGAATTGTATTGATAAATGTGAAAAAGATAAACTATTCGCCTTGCAACCCATGACAAGAACAAGAGGTCACAGTCAAAAGCTCTTAAAACGTCAGTTTAGACTGGACTTGCGGAAACAATTCTTCTCTCAAAGAGTTACAGATGAATGGAACAGTCTTTCGGAGGAAGTGATTTCATCTAATAGCATAAATCAATTTAAATCAAGACTGAATAAGTTTTGGAAAAACAAAGCAACCAAATTTAAATGGGACTGTTACTCTTACCCACTTGCACATGCCAACCATTACCAGTTTAATGAAAGAAGACAAGAACGGGTCTAAGAATCGAGAGATTATACTAGGTATCGGATGCAGTAATACAGTAATAATCAACGTCAGTCTACATACCACCAAGCTAGCATTCTTTATAAATCTACAGCGGGCCGTTAACGGCCCGTCAGCTACCCAGACGAGCGGATAACGGCCATCTATAGATTTATGTAGAATGCTTACTGGGCAGCTTATCAAAGTCTTGAAATGCAAAAAATGGGTCTTTGGAATATATGTGCAGACAGACAGGGAATGCCTAATTCAACACAGCACATAATAACATCTGCATCTGGCGATGAGATCAGGACCATTGTTAACTGATTACATTGCTAATTGATTACATTGCTAATTAACTACATTGATAATTGACTAAAATATACCAACGCGTAGTAAAATCAGTGATCAAACTGCACATGCGCACATTTAGTCGAGACTTTTCTTTTACTCACAAACAATACTTGAACTATATAGACTGTGCAAATTAAATATTGTTTCCTTACCGCAATTTATTTTAACACCATTAGGCTTAATTACCATCACGCTTTTTTTGCTTGACCTTGATAATTTGTCACGAAACAGTGGGAAGCTAATCTGATTGAGTTTCCGGAGACAGTTACCATTATCTAATTATGCCACTGTTGAAATAAAGATAAAAGGCGCAAAGAATAAGAAGAGTCCTTATATGTCATACGTGGGCAGCGGAAGACCACACCAGCCTGTGCATTCGCGAAGTCTGATCAGAACCTGCTTATTCGTTGAGGTATCGTCCAGATTATTTATTAAGGGTAGTGGATACACTTGGTAAATCTGTTGCCATTATGTAGAAGTAAGACAAATTTTGTACCCTGGCCCCGAGGTTATAAAACTTTTTTCATGCTCAGCTCAGCTGAGCATGAAATTTGTTTTGTTTGTAAATCTTAAAAATACAGATAAAATTTTTAAACTTCTTTCAAGCTCAGCTGAGTTGAGCATGAAAAAAAATTTAAATCTTGCTAAACATAGCTGAGCATGAAAATTTCTCTGCTAATAAATATAAAAATTCCAACTATTGTTGGCGTTTTCATATTTATTAGCAGAGAAAATTTCATGCTCAACTGAGTTGAGCATGAAAAAAGTTTTATAATCTTGGGGCCTGAATGTGTATCCATTCCTTTAAGCGGACAACTTTGGTTTTGATCGTAATACCCAAATGCAAACACTCAGGTGGGGGAATTACTATCCACAGATGACATGAGGGCCCTTGTCTGGCGCAGAACTTCACATTTATGTCTTTCTGTATCAATCATCCATTACTTCATAACAGTAGGAGGAAATTGTCTTTTTAGGAAGTTCTGCTTTTACATTTGGTTATCCATCCCTAGATTACATGGCCATTACGAAAACATGCCTATTAAAATATATTGAAAATTTTACCACCAAAAAATGAAAATTTTCAGATAAAATTTTTTAATATTTTTCATATTTCTGCTCAAAACATAGATTTTGGGTACTCGTTAGAACCGCCTTGCCGAGGCGGTTCTAACGAGTACCCACAATTTATGTTTTGAGCAGAAATAAGAAAAATAATGGTTACCCCTGTAAACCCCAGTTTCACTATATAAAAGTGGGGCTTAAGGGGGTCAAAATTATATAGGCATGTTTTCGTGATGACTTTCCCTGTTTTACTGCAAAAATGCACGATTTAAGGTGAATGGATACACTTGCTAGTTTATCCGCCATATTTTACAAGGGAGACAACTACCTTTTGTTTGTTTTCAGGCATAGAGTTGGGATGTTGAAACTTTTATTGCTTTTATATACTGATGATATTGTGATTTTTTTTTCAGAAACAGCAGATGGTCTAGAAAACGGTTTAGATATTTTGAAAGCTTATTGTAATAAATGGAAATTAATAGTTAACACTAATAAGACAAAATCATGATTGCACAAGTTTTCCTGTAGGCTTTGTCGTACACTGGCTCATATAGTGTTTTGTTGTTTTATATATATATATATATATATATATATATATATATATATATATATATATATATATATATATATATATATATATATATATATATAACGGTAATAACATTGAAATTGTTAATTAAGTTATATTTGCACAAATACACGAAACGATTTTTGGGCAAGCTCTGAAGGCTTTTTTTTAAAACTCAAGTCATATATATATAACGGTAATAACATTGAAATTGTTAATTAAGTTATATTTGCACAAATACACGAAACGATTTTTGGGCAAGCTCTGAAGGCTTTTTTTTAAAACTCAAGTCATATGTCAATAAGTTTGCAAAGTTGTAAGTATCACATATGTAGATTCTATTTGATAAGCTTATTTTGTGTATCTTAAAATATTAAAACATTAAGTTTTGCAAATATTTATTAGGGATTAAAATCCAAATACAGAACAATTCTATTTATGGAGAATTAGGAAGAGTTCATTTGAGAAAGTATAGACTAATTTGTTATTCGTTACTAGTTTAAAATATTATATTTTGAAAATACAAAGTGTATTAAGCTTATATACGACATTATGTTAGAAGACTTACAACATTAACTAGAGAAACCATCATAGGCAAGTATGTGAAAGTTTTACTAGAGAGTCTAGGATATGTACATGTATGGGTTGCACAGGTAGTTGGAGACTGTAATTTATTTATGCATATTTTAAAACAGTGATTAACGGATAATTTGATGCAAGGTTGGAATGAACAACTTGAGAATTCTTCTAGAGCAAACACCTATGAATTAGTTGCAGATTTTCAACTAAAAATTATCTTGATTTCATTACAATTCAAAATTTTAGACAAGCATTAACTCGTATGCGCGTGTCTTCTCACCGTTTGGAAATGGAAGCTGGATGGTGGCATACACCTAATAAGACACCGATTGAAGACAAAAATTGTCATTTTTGCAACTCGTTAGAAGACGAATTTCGCTTTTTATTTGAATGTCCACGATATCAGGATTTATGTCTATAATATATAAAAAGTATTTTGGGTAAGGCGAAATATTCCGAAATTTGTAGAACTGTTACAACCTGAAAATAAGAAAATTATAAGTAATTTATAAACATATATTTTCATGAGTTTTAAATTACGCATGATTATTTATTTATTTTTCCTTCTCCTCATGTAGTCATATTAATCGATATATCTGTTTTGTTCGTCTGTCATGGTTTGTAATAGCAGTTAGTATGTGGTTGTGCGGTGTTGTGTTTTTAGGCCTGCTCTATACCGGTTCTGTCCTGTGTGTCACCATGGCGAAACCTGGCACGAGGGGCATGCTATTGGCTCACATGTTGTTAATGAGACGTAAATAAACAATATCTATCATATTATGCCTACTCTGTATCGGTTGCGCCTGATGTGTCACTATGGCTAATCCTGGTGCGAAGGAAGTATTGTTTGGACATTGGTTTTGCCACATGCTCCTTCGTCCACCGGGTTTCCATTACGAAAACATGCCTATTCAAATATACTGACAATTTTACCACCAAAAAATGAAAATTTTCAGATAAAAAAATCCTGATATTTTTTCATACTTCTGCTCAAAACCTAGAATGTGGGTTAGAACCGCCTCGACCCGCCTCGTCGAGGCGGTTCTAACGAGTACCCACAATCTATGTTTTGAGCAGAAATAATCTATGTTTTGAGCAGAAATAGAAAAATAATGCATACCCCTGTAAACCCAAGTTTTACTATATAAAAGTGGGGTTTAAAAAAATTTTATAGGCATGTTTTCGTGATGGTTGTGGCGCCTGTGCAGGCGGCACAGCCGTAATAGAGTTGGCTCACATCTTGTTAGTGAGACGTTGATAAACCACTGTTATCTATGCAGAACAATCATATGTCTACATGTAAGTCTAGTAGCTTATATAGTGCGGTAGTTGATGTAAAATGGGTCAAAAGGCATAAACATGTCAGTATGTTGAATGTTATATCAATATGTAAGATGAGTGCCTTATTTGATACATACGCCATTGACCATGTTAATTGCTATTCATTGTATAACACTGTGTACATGATGGGTCTATGACCTTTTCTTCTGAATAAAGATTTCATACTAAGCACCCTCTGAAAAGCGGTCTACTCTAAAAGGAAAGCGATTGCTCCCAATGGGAGCAAATGGTTTCCTTTTAGAATTGGCCCATGTTCAGGAAAGAGGATAAATATAAGACTTAATCCTCGCATATACATACACACACACACACGCACGCGCGCGCGCACGCACACTCAAACGCACCCACACGTACACGCTTATCTATATGTATTATAACATTTGGAAGTACCTACCACGTCAGACAAAGAACTTCCTTACATAGAGTTTCTACCTTGAGCGTCTAATGTTCTCTCCTTTGTTAGATTTTAGAGAGATTGGTCTTGTCATTGCCACCCTTTCCAGATAACTCGATTTTCTCTTGCCTTTAAGTTTGTTATGTACTGGATAAAAACAGCATTATGTTCAATGCAATGAGATTTGAAGTTTTATAGTTTTTTTTATATTTTTCTCCATAACTTGATTTAAGTATGATTTCAAATGTGCTCTACACTGGATAAAAATAGTCTTTTATGCAATGAGATTTAAACCCTTTCACTGCCACAGGCGATAACAAGAGTATTAAGCATAGTCCCAAATGAGCCGTTTCGTCAGGACCTATGCTGTTTGACATGCAGTCTTTCAATTTTACATACGAACTTCTTTCCAATCGATAGTTTGTCAAAAAAAAAACAAAGCAGACGAAAGAATTAAGTCTAATAGGACATACCGTATTTACCTAAAGTATTCGGACAGATTCACGCGAACAAACAGTATAGAACCAGACTATACGCCACATAGCTCTGTGTCTGATCAGCGTTAGCACTTATTGCCCAGAAAAATTGAAACTTCGGCTGTTTTCAGCGTTGTGATTCTGTTCATTGCTCCCAAGGGTCATTCCTTTTAGAATATATTTATTTTTTCTGGGTCCAGTTGTTCAAACCTAACGACGTCTTTTGTTAACGTATCGTTAAAACTTTGATAATTAAATGTGGCTTATATTTTTGCTGAAAAAAATGTGAGTAGCTTTTGCATTTTGCATTTTCAACAAAAATACCTGTGAATTAGATATTGTACTTACTAGAGCAGTTAACATTTTGACCACTAACGAGCTCGTTAAGCTAACGACGCTTTGAACAATTGGCCCCAGACAAATAAACAGGTAGTAAAATGGGCTTGTTCAAGGTATGCTAAAGGATTTAGGCGCCCGAATATGCAGGGTAAAAAAGGTAATATATTTTGTAGCACCAGCATGCCTCAGTAATAATTTCTTTACTTCATCTCAATCGAATTGTCTACGCCCATTATTTGAAAGGCCAGGGACTAGTTAGAGCTTTTGTCCATGGACTGCTCAATACTTAAACCAATAAACGTAAAAAAAAGATAGCTTTGGAAATAAAGAACACACTACAGATTAGAAAATGGAAGTTTTCGTTTCATTCAGACTCTTCATAAGCAGTAATGAAGTTTGCAACACTCCTTACGCCCGCTAGCCTTTGCTTTCATAACACAAAAAGCTTAGTCTACCCATAGCACGCACTGAGGCATGCTAGTACTAATATTATATTAAGGAAAATTCAGATACTTGGTAGATTGCCAGCCATTTTTCTAAAGGGAGATAACTTGACTTCCTGTCGATGTTCCTTTCCTGAATACCAAGCCACTCCTGAAAAAGGAATCTGCCCCAAAAATCAAAGAATTTCCCACAATGAGAGCAAATTGTTTCCTTCAAGAGCAGATTCCCCTCAAGGAGGGAGCAAATCTGTTTTGATGGAGTTGCTTCCCCTGTAACTGCATTTACTGCCATTAAAATGTGCGAAGATTGTTTTTAGATAAGGAAGTTGCTGTCCTGCTGACAAGGTCGATATCATATGTTTGACGTCATAATTTCTAAAAAGTGAACTTGTTGAAACATTATTGATAACATTCTGATTCTCCTATGATCATTCTACCTTTTTTGTCGAAGACGTATTAAGATAAAATTGCAGTTGAATATGAAATCCAATTTATACCGTACAATTCTATTTTTAAAATTCTGATAACTATTTTTTAACTTTTACCACTCCCTGGGCTAATTCAGCAGACGACAAATTGATGATAGTTTTCTTATTTTTTTTCCCAGAAAACAGAAATTGACATTTCATTCAAGGAGAAAACTTGCATGAAATGTCAAATCTTGTTTTCTGGACAGAGTGCTAAGCGTTAAATGTGGTGATAACCCCATTTTACATCACATTACGTTCTAATTTAAATCACATTAGATTAGATAGTATAATCTGGCATTTATTAACAAAAAAGCTGTAATATAAAAATTCTTAATAAAGGACTTTGCGGCTTTTTAGTCTCTCGAACCATGCAAATGAGTTCGATATTCAACGAAATTTAAACCCGTTTGATTTAATGCGCTGTGTGTAAGACAAAATTAGTCGATTCCTTGACATTGTTATGGTAGTTTCTCTTTTAATAAGAGTTACACAATATATCAAAATATTTGCAAGAACGAGAAATCGTCTAACATAGATAGTGTCTTCAATTGTCACATCGGCTTTCGCCGGTTCCTCTAAACACTTAACATGTTAGCGAAATTATAGCAGATTACTTTTTATTTTATGTTTTATTTATTTATTTTTTTTTTTCAAAGAAAACAAGACCTGGAATTTCATGTGAATCGTCTGTTTGGCAGACGATTCACACAAAATGCCAATCAATATTTTCTCTGACAAATAAAATAAAAATGCTGGAATTGTCATTAACACTTTAGGGTTAATGAAAAGTAAGTGGTCAGAGTTTTTAGGTCATGGACAAATAAGTAAGATCCCACGAGGCATTATATATTATATGACAGAAATAACCCATAATTAGCTGCGTGTACGTATTTATACAATCTGAAAGTATTTGCTGTTTATAGGATACAGCATATAATGTATCTGTAAGTGCATAACTTATGTTATATCAAACTGCACAGATGCACAGACTGATCGGAGCAATGCTATCATCATCTGCCGCAGAAATTTGTTGCTTTTAGTGCAGTTAGTATGTAAGTGGCTTTTTAAGATGACTTGTTATGGTGCACATGCAATTATACCATTCAATCAATAATCTAAAACCATCAATTACACCATTCAATCAATAATCTAAAACCATAATAAAGGTCAGAATATACTTGCACTCCCTGGACTTTTCTCTTACCTTTTTTTGCATTCAACACTGTAGAAGAAATAGCGTTTATTATCCTGTATGCACCTAAAGTGTGGGTTATTGGTACGATGGTCAGCCATCTAATAAGTGGTCAGGTGTATAAATATTGAAGAATATAGGGTCATATTGGTGATACAGAATTTAAGGGATAATCAGGGTAAAAACGAAAGGTGCTGGGCTATTAGGTACGTGTGGAACAAACAAGACCTATAGAAATTCAGGAGGTTTAAACACAAACAAAAACATTACTTTGTTAATACAACAGAGAAAAGTGATAGAGCTCAACTTATTCCTATCTACAACTGATTTTTCTGTTTTAAAAATTCTACAAATACGTGGTTAGTGCCATTAACTGAAGATGAAAAAAGTACGTTACTGACGAATTGTCCTGTACCCTTATTTCATTTAGCCCCAAGTCAATTTAGCCGTGGCGGAGACATCGTGATCTTGTCGATCCACTACAATGTGTATGTTGTCAGACTTATTTAGTATGTTTTACCACAAAAAGGACATACATATACAGACTTTCAAACTCCAAGAACTTTTCTTTTCCTCCTTCATTTCCCTTCTTTTCGTGGTTTGGTTTGAGCTCATGGGCATTGCGGTAGGGTTAAACATGCTCACCACGTACTTCTTACCGTTACATACACTTGGTTACACCTTGTTCTTTCGGAGCCTTTAGGGCACATGTCTGGTTATAAGAAATTCATACTGATTCGCCACTTGTCTATCGTCAGTTCACTTTATGGCGATGGTTACCGGCCACACCCTACTTTAAAACAAATCCTTCCCAGCAGTGTAACATATGAAATGCACGTTTGAGTGTGCAGTTAAGGAAATGTTAGGTAGGTTAATTTAGGTAGATTAGAGTGATACAGAAGTATGATATAAAGGGTATGATTACATGTCTTAGAAAAGAGGTGCGGTACAGTAAGATGGAGTGGGATAGGGTAAGGGTAGGGTAAGACTCTAGTCATGACCGAAACGACTCACATAGTAAGCCCAAAACAATCCCGAATCTAATAGTAGGTCAAAACTACACAAGTAGGTCTACTTGGGTTAAAAGCGGCTACTCTCTCTTTTCTGATCTGATATTAGGTCTATATATATATTCAGATTTTACCCGTAAGTTATTGAAGATGCATGCGATAGGGTCAAAATGAGTAAAATGATATTGAAGGACTGATTTGAAAACAAAATACATGACCTGAGCTGGTACTGGCTGTTATATTAACAAACATCTGCCAATATTAATATTCTTTTTAGCTAGTAAAGTGTTTTTTTGCCATGAGCTCAATAGCTGATAATGATTGTTAGAAGGGATAGTTTCAAAACATCTGACCAAATTCTCTGTGACATGTGCCTGTATACAGCAATATTTCTGCAAGTAGCCTTGTCATATCTCTTGTCAAATTTAGCTTCTAAGGCAAGTTTTCATATAATTTAAACCATACTGTCCGTATTCTATGATAACAAATAATATATATGTCAAATTATTTTCCAAATAAACGTTTTGCTTTTCCTTTCTTTATGTCGTAATTTGGGTGTTTTTTTTAAAAAGCATGATTTAACCCCAAACTTCTTAGTTATGTTATAATGTACCTTTTTAAAATTCAGGAGAACATTGAAGAATCACTGTATATCAGCAGTTGGAATAAGTTTCTCAAACAATTAGGTATGTTTATAAAGTATGGACAAAAGAACATATTTCTTACTTACGACCAAAAACTATCGCCTTGAGCGGAATGTATATACTTTCAAGGAAGGCAACTCAGTCAAATTGTTTGCCTTCTCTTTAAAAGGTGGTCTACTCTTGAGGTAAAGAATGAGTTCTCTAGCGAGCTAATTTCTGAACTCTAAGATTAAAACCATTTTAGAATGGATCTTGTGTGTAGGGAAAGCAATCGAGAAGTTGCAAAATTGTCTGTCAAGAGTGTTCAGACCGCCTAAGTGATAGTGATGGACCTGACTAAACTACGAGGCTGTGCAGACTGGCCTGGGTATACTTACATATACTTTCGTAGATGTTTCAGACAGAGATAAGTGTAGGATTCTACACTGATAGTTTCACAGGGTCTCTTGGCCCATATATTAGCCGTCAAGATCACCTAATTGCAAAAATACAATAAATCCATTAAACTATTTTACTTTTTATTGCATTATTAAAATCTAATATTAAAACTAATAACCACAAATGATCTGCTTCCATAAACTGAATAATGACTTTTAAATACTTCTCGTCTAGAACAACGGATGTTTTTGTTTCAGAAGTATTCTGCAAAACGTCACACGATTGTCGTCTATATAAAATAAGCCAGTGCACCACAAAATCTACAATACGATTTGTGCGACCTGTTAAGACAGATCAGGCTGCACTCCGCGCAGACTAATCGGAGTCTTCGCTGGTCGCATGTGCCTTCTATAACCTCCGGACTATCCAAAGAGGAGTAAACGAGAACCGTCATTCTACTGAGTGGATGTACAGGCTGATCTGAGCCTTTGTTGGTCACACAGGTCTTATTGTAGGTTTTGTCGTACGCTGGCTAAAATAAGAGAGGCTGTTTCTCAGAAACTAGTTCACAACATGGTAGTTTTTAAGAAGAATGGATATACTTTGTAGATTGTCCATCATTTTAAAAAACAGAGACAATTTTGTGACGTCCTGTATGCTTCCTTTTACATCGGCCCCGTAGTCTTTTTCGAAAGGATATACGCTGCTCACGAGGGGAACATTTTTTTCCTTCCTTTTAGAGTTGATCCCTTTTCAGAAGGAAGAAAAATGACAGACTGTTCGCCTTCATAAGTGTATTAATTTCTCCTAAAATTTCACACGAACCTAATAAGTCGACACGGATCCTTATTTCACATTACGTAAGAAGCGAGGAATTATATCAGTATACAGGTTTCCAGTGTGGTGTGAAATAGTAAATTCACATTGTCTACAGTAAGTGGCTGTTCTCAGCTATTAGGATCATACGAGACCTTTGCATCGAATATGATCAATAGATATGAAAACATTCACGAGACGTATTATTGGCAGTCGAAATGCTATGTTCATTATATATATACACGCATTTAAGCACCATTTAGAACAGCTACAGCCGATATATATATATATATATATATATATATATATATATATATATATATATATATATATATATATATATATATAATATATATAATCGATCTTCTTTGTAAAACATAGATTCAAAAAATAATTTCGAGACATTTTGACTCTCAAACGACGAAAGAAAAGCAAGTGTACTCTCTAAAATAGCATTAAGGGTTCTTGTTTGAGTGCAAGAGAAACAAATTGACCACTATGTCTTTGTACCTTGAGGTTTTCTGGTTATTTCCTTTATTGTTTTGTGTTTTGTTTGATCTGATAACATATTCTGTCTGCCATTCATCACGAAAACATGTCTTTATAATTTTGACCCCCTTAACTTGTGACTCCACTTTTATATAGTACTCCTAAAACTGGGGTTTACAGGGGTATACATTATTTTTTTATTTTTTTTTTTTTTTTGCTTGAACACATAGATTGTGGGTACTTGTTACAACCGCCTCGCCGAGGCGGTCCTAACGGGTATCTACAATCTATGTTTTGAACAGAAATATGAAAAATATCAGAGTTTTTTTTATCTGAACATTTTTTCAGTTTTTTTAAGTGATTTTATGCATTTGAATAGGCGTGTTTTGCTTTCATGAAAAAAAACTGGGTGGAAATGTTTCCTTCTTGAAACTTGTTGGTGCTGCAACTTAACTCTTGTAATTCTGAATAAATCAAGATGCCACACCCATTTCTACTTTTCAGCCAATCAGACTACTTGATCCAGGATGTTGATACACATTCTCATACTTGATGATAAACGGTGTAGATCCAGACCAATTTGGCTTCATTTGGCTTCTGAAGAGACCAACTGATCCGGCTTTACAGTGTTTTCACAGACAAGATATATCCGGGTTTAGCAGGACCAGGGTTAACTTTTATTTGGTCAATGAGTTTCGCCTCAAATTGAAATATCGACCTCTATTACCTCTATTTTTAAATACAGAATAGTGTTTTAAGAAACCACTTCATGATGGCTTACCGTGTTTGATCTAAATACCCAGACCAGCATAAGCTCCTTATCTTACGTCTCCTAATATTTGAACAAGTCCATTTTACTACCTGTTGATGTGTCTAAAACCTTTTTGATGAGTGGCAAATAGTGTAAGCCCTAATCATGGGTCTACACTAATTGCTCAGGTCTGTCTTTGAGAATACCTAGGGTAAGTACGGTAAAACGCATTCTTAAACTCATTCATTTAACTGAAGGATCAATTTGGTTTCTCATTGAAGCGCCTTTGATCTAAGAGAAATGTCAAAGAAGCAAATATCTTAATTGAAATTGATACATTTTTCAAGAGTGTCAAAATTGTTTTTGCTTCCTTTCGAAAAATGCGAGCAAATTCTTTCCTTTCAAAAGGGTCTTGGTGCACAGGAAAGCAAAGAAGTTACAAATTTGGCCCCCGGGTAAAAAATTAGGTGAAGGTAACGAGTATATCCTTAAATCAACAATGAGAAAAGAAGCAATCAAGGCATTCAAATCAGAGCATTTTTATCGATATATGAGCTACAAATAGGAAGCAATGTACCATCAGACACGATCATCTGCACATTGCAAACAGATTGTTCACGCCTGAGAAAATGACCCTTTGTTATCCACAGAACATCCTTCGAATACTATGTGGATTACATTGCACGGATGTGCAGGCAGAGATGACATGTCAACACGATAAATCAGCTCACATTATCACTTACACGTATACTCTGTAGCCTCTGATTATTCCAGTAGAGGAAGTGAAAGTCCTATTTTATCTATGCGTATTCAAGCCCACCCTGTCCGTATGATTGACTAAAAGACCGTGAGTTTTGGGTAAATACGACAGTTAAATTTTACATAACGTTGGAAATAATAGTACCGAACAAATATTTTTACTGTATAGGTATAGCTACTTGTTCTTGAATTCCGGAACTGACAAAAACGAAAACATTACAGTCAATGTGCTGAATTATGGTTTACATATCACTTTATTTTCGTCGTTTTCCTTCTATTGACATACGTATCAGATGTATCAGACCTTTAAAACTTAACAACGATATTAAACATTTTTAAACACAGAACCTGGGTTCTCAGAACATTGTGTTTATGTCGAGGGTTATTGTTCTGTTTCACCCATTTACTCCGAGTGCACTATGCAACCGCATCTACTTGGACATGTCGTTTTCCAATAAAAGGAATTTCTGGGGTTTTGTGTGTGTGTGTGTGTGTGTGTGTGTGTGTGTGTGTGTGTGTGTGTGTGTGTGTGTGTGTGTGTGTGTGTGTGTGTGTGTGTTGTTGTTGTTGTTGTTGTTTTCTTTTTTGTTTTGTTTTGTTTTCGTTAATAACATGTTTTATAGAAAATTTTGTATTTAAAACAAATAGTATAGATCCGTATTAGACGCCGCTCTACGGCGTCTGATCTGGGTCTACACTGTTTGCTAATGTCCCTTTTATTGGACACCAGCTATAAATGAGTTAAAATCCTACATACATTTCATTACTCAGTTGATCTTATGAGATAAGCAAACAGTCTCCTTGCGTAAAACAACACAGCATGCAGTCGAAATTTTGTTTACTTTTTATTGAGTTAAATAACAATATTAACATCTGAGCATGATAAAGATGAACGCTACCATTAGAAACAAACCAAAAACAAAAAAAAACAAAACACAAAATAATTAAAATCGGGGTAAAACAAAGGAGGAACAAATAATGTAACATCACGAAAAGTTCCCTGTATAATTTTGACCCCTTAAATCCCACTTTTATATAGTAAAACTGGGTTTTACAGGGGTATACATTATTTATTTTATTTCTGCTCAACTCATAGATTGTGGGTACTCATTAAAACCGACTCGTCGAGGCGGTTCTAACAAATACCCACAATCTATGTTTTGAGCAGAAATATGAGAAATATCAGATTTATTTATCTGAAAAAGTTCATTCTTTAGTGGAATTTTCATTATATTTGAATAGGCATGTTTTCCGCGTATCCAGAATAGATTCTGTTGATCTGGACGTCCACTGTCCTTATGTGTTCCCATATGCCCGAGGACTCATTTGTCAAGGCACAGCTCTATTATTTCATCCAATTTGCATACACGACTCATGTACAGGTGCCAATTATTTACTTATTAGATAGATCCCTTTTCAGAAGGGATTTTATGTGTTGGAAACAAACAGGTCATAAAGTTGTATCCCTTGTACACAGAAGCGGAAATCCACCAAGTATATCCAGTCAACGTAGGTTAGCCATACAAACCGTACACATTCTAAGATAGACACAGGGTAGACCAAGATCAGCTGCAGTCTGATAAGGATCCATGGTTAGCTTCATGCATCGTACGATTCCCGTAGGCTTTACTCGAAACAATGCTCAGTGCATGTTTAGAATATGTCACGAAGAATGCATTTAAATATCACATTAATGCCACTGGTGTGTGCAAAATTATGTCCTGTTTTATTTCTCTTCTGGTGTTTACACTAATTAAATTTGCCGCTTTTTTTTTTTCTTTCTTTCTTTTTTTTCTTCTTCTTCTTCATTTTCGAACATTTTGGACAACAAAATGTTTAGAGCTACATGCATAAAGGTAAACCTTGCTTCAACAACAGACAAAACAAATCCGAGGATACAGCCATATAAACATTGTATTTACATTATAGCGGTCACATTAATAAATAACAACGCGTCATCCTCCGACCGCTTGTACAGCCAAACATTAAAGAAAACATACCTATTCAAATCTACTGAAAAGTTAATCACCGAAAAATTGAAAATTTTCAGACAAAAAATTCAAATATTTTTCATATTTCTGCTCAAAACATAGATTGTGGGTACTCGTTAGAACCGCCTCGCAGAGGCGGTTCTAATGAATACCGAAAATCTATGTTTTTGAGCAGAAATAAATAAAATAATCTATACCCCTGTAAACCCCAGTTTTACTATATAAAAGTGGGGTTTAAGGGGGTCAAAATGATATAGGCATGTTTTCGTGATGAAGACTTAATGGATCTTTGCGCTTGTTTAAGTTTAAAATGAAACGATTTGTGTAGCCGTTTATCATATACAGTTGACTCTCGCTATCTCGAACTCGCTTATCTCGAATAACCGCTTATCTCGAAGTGAAAATCTAATCCCTGCCTAAACATGAAAATCTAACAACAACAAAAAAATATATTGTGGAAAAGAGGAGAAATTGCTCCTAAGGAGCAATTTTCCCTCTTTTCCACAATATTTTCAATATATCTCTAACTTAAAGAAGTCAAATTACACATATATTTGTTAAATGAGGTTAATCGAATTAGTTTTTGCTCAATTCTGCAAATCTGATATGTCGAAGTACGGATATCTCGAAGTATTTCAGACAGTCCCTTGGAATTCGAGATAACGAGAGTCGACTGTAGTTTAATATGAGCAAACACGTTCACAAAATATATTTTATTACGTTACTATCTGTCATGCAAGAAAATTTCATGTCAAACGTGAATGTTTGTCATGTTTGAGATCATATTAATTGATAATAGATTTCCATAATTACATGTACTTTGGTACACAAATATTTGTAATAAGACATGTCCTGGATTTAAAAGTAAAGTAGATACATTATTGTGCATATAAAGATAACCTGAGCGTGCAATATATGATTATATATACATGTATAGTTCTTTGTTTAAGTGGTTGAAGACTTGTCCTGAGGTAAAGTGGCTCACTCGCTTGATTTTGTGTACAGACAAAAGTTTACATATTCTGTTGCTTTCTGGACCAGCTACGACTGGTGGAACTATTTAACTTTAAAAGGGCGCAGTTTAACCTTTGAATATGAAATACTTGATCATTGTGTCGTTCTGTATGGTTTCTGTGCCTGCCTCTGTGTATTCCAGCGGACCTACTCACACAAGTAAAGGTTCAAGGGACTCCGTGAGGCCACTGTTTAGTCCCAACCCTTTGACAGCAACAACTAACAGCTTTAAACAACCAGAACATCCCGCGTCATCCCCTCAGCGGACAGACTCAAGCAGCGTATTTGGTCGGTTAACAAGAGCTGCAGAGACTGCTTTGTATGGTGGAAGTGACATGCAAAGCCTACTATCTTTGATAATGGGTGGCGAAGGAGAACAACTGACCCAAACTATCCTTTCAGCCTTATTGTTAAACGGTCCTAATACAAGTGATCAAGTAAAATTTCTAATGCTATCCGGACGTCTCGGTAAGACTTTTGTACTCTTTAAAACACTTGTAGCAGAATAACATATTCATTACATGTTTTGTAATAAAGCAAATCGATACATTTTAAAGGAAGGTAACTCCATCACCATATTTTACCTCCCTTTTGAAAGGGGTCTACCCAAAAGGATAGAATTTTCTCCCTGTATCGTTCATTAAAATATTGAAAGTGATTTTATTTTAACGAGTTGCCTTGACTGAATCTGTCAAATTATGTAATACACTATAGCGTTACATATTTGAAACAATATTTGCCCCCTTTACCAAAGTCTTACATGTACCCTCCTCAATAATCTTTTTTCTCTTAAATAATTTATGCCGAGTAGATTCTTCTACCTCAGTTCTTTGAACGGGTCCATTTTTATTATAAGAGATGTCTTGTTAGTTTTTTCGTCACCACTTTTATATATATTGCTGTTAATGCAAACAGTGTAGACCCTGATCAGACGCCGCATTCTGCGGCGTCTGATCAGGGTCCACACTATTTGCCAATGTCTCATTTATGGGACGCTAGGCTTAAATGGGTTGA
Source organism: Anodontia alba (assembly GCA_964016985.1). Classification (NCBI taxonomy): domain Eukaryota; kingdom Metazoa; phylum Mollusca; class Bivalvia; order Lucinida; family Lucinidae; genus Anodontia; species Anodontia alba. The sequence goes on from OZ024822.1 coordinate 54,728,751, forward strand.
ACCAAAAAAGTAATGATCCTGAAGTACGTCAGGGAAACCACGTGACCATATTTGTCTGGAGCAATAGCTTTTTGCTATTTAGACAAATTTTGAGATTCGTGTTATATATTATAAAGATCATGGAGAAATTCAAAAACGACTAAAGAACTGATTATAAGCCAGGTAGGAATTTTATGTTCAATTTAACATAGGGAAAAAAAGCCTTTCCAAACCATGTCTGGTCTATGGTGGTCATGGTGGTCATAAGCTATTTAATGGACAGGACCTGCTCCAATAATGTTTGATTGTGTAAGAATGCAGACCAAAGGAACAGTGTCACTTCCTTATACTGACATAAAATGTATGTACATGTTTTACTGCAGACGAATGGAAACACCTTAAAGATAGAGTACTCCAAATTGAAAGCTTTTGCTTTTTTTTTTTTTTTTTTTTTTTTCTCCAAGAATAACCACTTTTGCAGAAAAAAAGGTGGCTAAATAGCAAAGAAAGTTTGTGCTATTTGTTTCCATGGGGGAGCCAAATACTTCCTTTGAGCGTAGACCCTTTGAAACGGAAGACGAATACTGCCAGGTTTGAAGTTCCTTTCTTGAAAGTCTGTCCATTCACTGTATTATGAAATACAATTAACAAGAGGCCCACGGGCCACGGCTCGCTCACCTGAGTGAAAATAGCCACTGCAGATATGCATTTGTTATGCAACATTTTTTTTTCAATTCTGCCATTGCAACTAATAAAAGAATTTAGTTTAGGGGCTACCTAATGCATTTTAAACGGAATAAACCTCAAAATAACTCATAATTATGTCCAAAATATCCCAAAAATAGCCCCTAAACCTTGGATGTTCACACGGATAGATGGACGGATACTCAAAAATTCCGACAGTATAACATAATACACTTGCCATTTTTTGTGGCGAGGGCATAAAAATACAATAACCATTTTCCCATTATAAGTCAATGCTAGCTTTCTTTTGCCATGGCAACCAAACCAAGAGGCAGACCACCATAATTATAGCTATTTTGAATTGCCCTTACCCAAGCAACTTTTGTACCAAATTAATGAGTCATACTGCTTCAGTGGTTTCGAAGTTGTCATTTGAAAAAAGTCCTTTTTCAAAATTGAATGTTGCCGTGGCAACCAAACAACATGGCCACCGGTCATAAAACATATAAACTGGGTAGACAATCATCAGATGATTATAACTGCCAAATATGGTTCAAATCACTTCACAGGTTATGGAGAAAGTGCCATTTAACCGTTTTCCCATTATAAGCCTATGGGAGCTTTCTGTTGCCATGGCAACCAAACCAAGAGGCAGACTGCCAAACTTTTGGCTATTGTTTTAATTGTCCTGTGCCAAGCAACATTTGTACCAAATAAGAGTCCTACTGCTTCAGTGGTTTTGGAGGAGTTGTCATTTAAAAATTCCTTTTAAGTCTTCCATGGCAACCAAACAAAACGGCCACTGGTCATCAAACACACAAACTGGGTAGACAATCATATTATGATCATAAATGCGAAATATGGTTCACACCACTTCAAGGTTATAGAGAAAATGCAATTAAATCATTTTCCAATTATAAGTTTAACAAACAACATTTGAACCAAATTTGAGTCATACTGCTTCAGTGATTTTGAAGAAGTTGTCATTTAAAAAAATCCTTTTTTTTCAAATGTAATGTTGCCATGGCAACCAAATAAAATAGCCGCTGGTCATCAAACACGCAAACTGGGTAGAAAATCATCAGATGATCATAAATGCCAAATATGGTTTACATCTCTTCAGGGGTTATGGAGAAAATGCAATTTAACCATTTTCCCATTATAAGTCTATGGGAGCTTTTTGTTGCCATGCAGCAAAACTAGGAAGCAGATCACCATTATTTTAGCTATTTTGGATGGGCCTTACCCAAGCACCATTTGTACCAAATTAGAGTCATACTGCTTCGGTGGTTTTGAAGGAGTTGTCATTTGAAAATTCTTTTTTTCAAAATTGCCATGGTTACCAAACATAATGGACGCTGGTCATAAAACACATAAACTGGGTAGTCAATCATCAGATAATCATAACTGCCAAATATGGTTCACATCACTTCAGTGGTTATGGAGAAAATGCAATTTAACCATTTTCCCATTATAAGTCTATGGGAGCTTTCTATTGCCATGACAACCAAACCATGAGCCAGATCACCATAATTTTAGCTATTTTAAAATGCCTTTACCAAAGCAACATTCTTACCAAATTAGGGACAAATCGCATCAGTGGCTTTGGAGGAGTTGTCGTTTGAAAGTGTTAACCGGACGGACGTACGGACGCACGGACGGACGACGGACAAAAATGATCACTATAGCTCATCCTGAGCATAGTTCAGGTGAGCTAAAAAAATAAACATAAGGAACGCCCCAAAAGTTTGCTTCAAACTACTGCATAATGGCTGTATACATTATACAAACCAAAGTTACTTATGTAAATAAGTCTGTATAACGAATGAAACATTCAACATGACACATTCAACATTTGCATCGTGCACGTGCTTCGAATGCGTTTTGAATAATCAGGTGCATTATCAAAACAGACCACATACATTACTGCGTATAAATTATGTTTTTAAACAAAACATCAAACCTCGAAACGAGCTTCCGAGTAGAGTACAGACAACCCTCTTTATACCGACACTCGATACAGTGACAAACTTCGTTATAATGACAATTTGACTGTCACGAAACCTTCGCTTAAGAGGGGTACAAATTAGACACAAATTATCCAAGAGTATTGTATTTAATACTTTAAAGAAACATATGTTTTGAATATTTGTTAGAATCGCCTCATTGAGGCGATTCTAACAAATATCCAAACATATGTTCTATGAGGAAATATGAACAAAACAAGACCTTTTATTACGTATCAATCTGCTCATTAAGTATTTTATACAACAGCAAATTCATTTTAATGTAACATCTTTCGGAACAAATGCTGTCGTTATAACGAGGATTCACTGTAGTTCTGTGTACGTAACACTTCATAGGTGGTCAATATGTAAAAACATGGATATATCATAGGAATAACCCAAGATATGCTAAAAGGTCCGATTAATACTTTGTGAAACTACAGTGAACCCTCGTTACCACGACAGAATTTGTTCCCAAAGATGTGCCATTATAATGAATTTGCTGTTGTAAAGAACCCTCAATGGACAGAATGATATGCAAGAAAGGTATTATTTTGTTCTTATTTCCTCACAGAACATATGTTTTGGATATTTGTTAGAATCGCCTCACTGAGGCGATTCTAACAAATATCCAAAACATATGTTCTTTTAAAGTGTTAAATACAATATTATTGCATGATTTGTGACTAATTGTTCATTGTCTTAAGCGATTTTTTATGACAGTGAAATTGTCATTGTAACGAACTTTGTCGTTGTATCGAGTGTCGGCAAAAGAGGGTTGTCTATATTTCACATGCACACAATAGCGCTAGTTCCCAGCTAGCATTCTACTTTAATCTATATATCAAACCAACATCGGCCCGACAGGAATCCTGCCGAGTCGATAAAGGTCCAATATAGGTTTAAGTAGAATGCTAGCTTGGTTCCTATATTATTGCAATGGTATCTAATGTGCTTTCAGCAATATTCAGTAAAAACTGATCCGAAACGTCAGAAGAAGTACTATGGAACATGTATGCCTAGCGACGATTAAGGTCAGTCCGCACATTTACGTAGTCTGATCAGAATCCTCACGGGGCGCTTCTTAGATTTCCGTGAATGCAACGTTTCTCCATGAGGGCAAAAAAAACTCTGATTATACGGCGCGGATGAATAGTATGGCGACTTAGTCTATAAATTCAGAAAAAAATGATGGCAAAACTGATATTTAGAAACAATATTAAAGCTATTTTCACCAACTACATAAAAGATAGGTGACAACGTGGATTTTCTGCTGCAAACTGCATCATGCAAGGTTGTTTACCCAAGTAATGTCGATAACGTTGCTGTCCTATTTATTTGCACGATGGTGGGTCGGTCCTCAGACTGAATGAATGCTCCCTCCTCAATTTGTTTAAAATGGTTGGCGCCGGAACAGCAATGCCTGACCAATCGTGGCTCTATTTGCGGTTTTCTTGTGTTTTGGCTTCCGATTGTCATTTGGCCCTTTGGTTTGGTTCATCACAGTGGTCTAGATTATATGTGTTTCATTGTGATGTTTCAAAGATGAGTTCGAGGACCAAACATATACATGTATTTGTAAATCGGAGCTGCATCAAAATTAAGGGTGAGGTTTCGCGCGAGTACAACTGGTTTAAGGCCCCGGTAGTTTTCATAGTTTTCAAGGCGGCTCCTCCGTTGCAGTTCTTCTTTGTTTGTTCGTCGGTGGTTTCAATGTGGTGTTTGTTTTGTCATTATTTGTTCCTCATGTCTCCTTCCTTTATGCCTTGGGAAAGCTGTGCTTCGTAAGTGTGGCATTTCTGGATATCTTCACTAATACTTTTCGTTAGGAGACATGTCAAAACATTACGAAAACACGCCTATTTAAAAAAAATATTGAAAAATTCACCTCCAAAAACTGTAAATTTTCAGATAAAAAAACTCTGATATTTTTCATATATCTGTTCAAAACATTGATTGTGGATACTCGTTAGAACCGCCTCGGCGAGGCGGTTCTAATGAGTACCCACAATCTACCACACAATCTACGTTTTTGAGCAAAAATAAGAAAAATAACGTATATCCCTGTAAACCCCAGTTTTACTCTCTAAAAATGGGGTCTAAGGGGGTCAAAATTATATAGGCATGTGTTCGTGATGGGTACATTTTATGACGTTGCGGGTCAATGTTTTTTCAACAAAGAGAAATGTGGGGATTTGGGGAATGAAAAATTGTAACATAAAAAGTAAAAGAAATACCCTCCAACTCCTGTACCAGTCTGCAGATAGATCATAACGTACCTCTTTTTTGTATTTTTATAGGATTATAGTTTTAGCAGATAAAATAAAAGCCATTATTGCATCATAGTAATGACGTCAAATGTGCTGACTAACTATACTCATTGAACAAAGTTTACGTCTCATTTGACAACATTGTCAAAAGGTCCGTTTTATGGTGTCAAATGCTTTTTAAACAAAGAGAAACGTGTGTTTCTTTGTAAATGAAATATTGTAACATAAAACGTATATGAAATACCCTCAAGCGTCTGTACACTTTACATCTGATTTGACATGTTTTATCTATAGGTACTAAAGCATGATTTCATGTTTGCTTTTCTGCACACCAAGCCACTGAAAAAGGGTCTATTCTAAAACCAGAAGTTGCTCCAACGGGGAGCAAATTCCCTCCTTTTAGAACAGACCTTTTTGCAGAATGGAGCAAAATCAATTTTGACAGAGTTGTCTCTCTTGAGAGTGTATCCATTCACCTTAACAGACTAACACAACATTTAAGCATACCATACTTACACGGCATTAATTGCTGTAAGTATATGTGTAACTCTTTTCAATATATAAAAAATACACAGAGACATGGGAGACAGATTCATATAAGTCCATGACTTTTTTTCTGAATCCCAGTTGAAATATGTTCATGTTGATTTGTATTGTTTCTGTATTTACAATTAAAATTACAGTCGAACTTAAATGGCTCGAACATCTTTGGGACCATAGAAAATTGTTCGAGACATGGGTAGTTCGAGCCACTGAGGGTTAATCATGGCGCCATGTCAGGAAGCAAATACCGATAATTTAGGGGTTTTTTTATTTCCTTCACGATAATTTTATGTTGAGTGTACTCATTAGAATCGCCTCAATGAGGCGATTCTAATGAGTACACACAACATACAATTTCATGATAAAATAAGAAAATTTCCCTAAATATTCCTTTTCTTGAGCTAGCGGAAGAATTTCGTAGGGACACAAAAACGAGTTCGAATTAGCCATGGTAAACGAGCCATCGGTGTTCGAGTTATTGAGGTTCGACTGTATGTTTAAACCAAATACACATAAACAATTACCAAAACTGGAAAGATTAATTGAACAATTAATCAGTTTTAATGAAGTACAATCCTTACATCTGAAAAAATACAGAAATGCAGACGATCAATAAATCTGGCGAATTTATCTTGTACAGAAAGTGTCCTTTTGAGCTGTTAAGTGCTATAGGATTAGTTGGCTGCATTTTACAGTGTTTTAGCGCTCAGCTTAATTTTCAGCAGACGACATATTGAAGTATTTTTTCTTATTTTTCTCAGAATACAGGATTTGAAATTTCAAATCCTGTTTTTTAGGAAAATATATATTTAAAAAAACAATAATAAAATAAATAACATTATCAGTTTGTTGTCGGCTGAATCAGCCAAGAGAGTGGTAAAGGTTAAATAATGTTCTTTCCTTCATTATTATTAGAAGTAGTATTACAACACCTTTATTTATTTTCAGGTGAAGAAGCACAGATATTTGGACGATGTGTCTTTATCATGAGGCTTTCAAAACAACAGTGCATTATCTATACGTTGATGAATCAGTAAAGGCGAACAAAATTAAATGAAGTGTTCGAAAGATATGTGTGAATATCAGTTTCTTTGCTCCATGCTATATACGTTTTTTTTGTGTGTGTGTGTTTTTTTTTTTTTTTTGTTTTTTTTTGTTTTTTGTGTTTAATTTTTTTTTTTTTTTTTTTTTTGTTTTGTTTTGTTTTGTTTTGTTTTGTTTTTTTGTTGTTGTTTTTTTGCTGTTTTTTTTTGTTTGTTTGTTTGTTTTTTTGTTGTTGTTGTTTTTTTGGGGTTTTTTTTGTTTTTTTTTTTCTGTTTTTTTTTTCTTCATATGCCATATTTACCTTAAGTATTCGAACAGACAAGTCTGAGAAATCAGTGTAGACCCAGATTAGATACCATAGAACGCGGCTTTTTATAGAGATCTACACTATTTGCCATTCATTCCTCAATTTTATAGGTACACCAACAGGTAGTAGAATTGACGATAATGTTTTAGGACAAGTATAGTTGGGATGTTGATGTCCGAATATTTAAATGTATATACGGTGCTCCCCTTAAAGTGAGAACTTTGAAGTATAATCGGAAGCGTCAGTTTTTATACTGCACCTTTCGTACTCGTGTGCAATTTGCTTTAAGTGTAAATATAAATGTAAATTTAGTCATTTTTACATCGTTTCATTTTACAATTAACATTCAGAAATGGAAAGTGCGAAACGTAAACTCACAAACAGACATAGGGCTAGTATATTATATCGTATTTACCTTAAGTATTGGGAAAGACAGGTCCGATTAAACAATGTTGACTAGATAAGACGACATAAAATAAAACGCGTGATCAGAGACTGTAATTTGGCCACTCATTTAGCCGTGTTATAGACTCGTCAGCGTGGAGTAAAATTGACCTGTTTAACTGAAAGTAGAGGTATGTTAAGCTCTGAGATGGTTAGTAGTTTTTCGGTCAAATACGGTGTTCTAGTTCACTGTGAGAGCTGTGTATAATCAAAGCACTGACAGCACTGGTGAGTCTACTGGCTCTGAGTGTAGGCTTGGAAAATGGTCCTGAACAGGGACTAACGACTGTTTCATTTAAGCTGTTCTGTGATATTGTGTCTATTACTGGACATCTTCTTAACTATATTTTTTTTTATTATTTTGAACAGCATTTAGTATTTTGTCGGCTTCAGTGTTTTTATTATGATAGATTATTTGCACTTTGTACTCGTACGAACAAGATGTAGAGATAAACTCATTGCAGAATGAAAAAAAAACGTAAAAGGTTCTTTGTTAATCAAGTGGTTGGTGTTTAATTAATCATTTGGCGACCTGTATACTTGCAGGCAACGATTGAGAAGTAAGTCGTAGTCTGAATTACGTTGATATTGGTTCTTGTTTTGATTGCAAGAGAAATAACTTCACTGTCATGCTTTAGTACCTTTAGATTTAAGGTTACATCCCTTATTGTTTTGTGTTATGTATGAATCACTTCAAGGCCACGGAAATATGCTTCCATGCTAAAATAAATCAACACTGTTCAAGAATGGAAATGTTATGGCGGCTACGTATGCTTTAAAATATATGTGAATGTACATAACTACTTGGAATTGCATAATTATTCATGACCAGAACATACTACTTTAGCTAACAGACATTCTACATACCATTACATCATTGCTTGATTCGCCTCAAACTGGAATATTGGTTTCGAGAAACATTCCAACTTTGTTAAGGGTCAAGACACACATTACAGACATTTATCAGTGACTATCTGACCATTTACAGAACAGAACAGAACATAACAGAAATTTTATTGATTAAAACTGTACATAGTTTCTCATCAATACAAACATATATATAAACATCTTTATCAGAAGACATGCGCTAGGTATGAACTAATGTTTCTATAAGACTGTAATATTATATGGTTCCCTTATCAAAATTTCAGAAAAGACATCGTAGTATAAGAGGATGAAACGAAAGTGAAGCTAACTAAGTTGTAACGAATTTCTTAAAGCAAAAGCTTCTATTAGATATTTGCAGAGATTTAGTATAGTGTTCTTGGATGACTGAAATAACTCTATGAACTTAAACATACTTTTTTTCGCGGTATAATATTTTTTTTATATACTTTGACCGATGGTGTAAATGTAAACAGGCTGCGGCATGCCATTTGGATGAAAGGCAGATGTCAAAAGCAATAATTGTACTCAAAGTATGACAGCCGTAAGACATATATAGTAAACAGATGTTGGACCCAGGGACTGTAAAATTCCACACAAATGATAAGACAATCCGATTGTGCGGCTTCCACCTTTGCTGCTCGCATATGCCCCACAAACACATTGTCTCATGGAGCGTTTCAAAGTATGATAATGAGAAGAAAACGACGAAAAGTGTTAGTTTAAATTGCCAAATACTTGCAAAGGATAATAATTTGTTGTTATATATATATATATAATATATATATATATATATATATATATATATATATATATAGAAACTGGCCATGATATGAGGTGCTGGAATTTAAACCTAGTTATGTGGCGGAAAAATTTAACCGAGATATGAGGCATATATATTATATATATATAAAACCTCACAATGGTATTATATATGTCGCCCCACAAACATAATGTTCATGAAAATACAAATTCTTTGTTTTTATGTGCTTTCTCTAGTTCAATACGCATGCAAACTTCGTAAACTTCGATGTCTATACACTTATTAAGTGGCGAATAAGTAACTCGGAGTATGTGTAGAATTGTGAGCCACAACTAATGCAGGTTAATACTAATTCTTCGGTTTTTTTTTTTTTTGGTTTTTTTTTTTTTTTCCAGTAATGAATGATTTGAATCATATACTTTTCTTTTATTTGTTTCTCATTTGTTCGTTCCAAACATCTTAGAAACGCGTATTAGGGCTAATTATACTTTGCGGAACGGAATGGAACGGAACAATTTCAGGGGCACACAATGGGGAATACATATAAAATTATAATATTTGTTCTTGACCACTGTTTTGGAGAATATTTTGGCTTATTATCGATTACAAGTTTATCGTCTTGAACATCAAACTATTTTGAATTGTTTTTAAATAATAATAGTTCGTGATTTGCCATTTATGGACTTTGTTCCGTTCCGTTCCGCAAAGTATAATAATTATATTTAACGGAACGGAACAAGAATAACCAGAACTGCTTTCAGCTTCCAGTATGTTAGAAAAACAAATTTTGTGGGGGATTTGGTGGGTTAGTCGAATCCCCTTTTGACCCAATATTTCATTTTCATGGGAAATTTTGGATACATTTTAAATTTTTGATAAGTTTGGAATGCCATATTGACCCTAAATTTTCACCACCTTATTCTTTATATTATATTCCTTTAACAAGTCCATTTTACTACCTGCGAAATGTGTGCAAAATTGTTGGGTGAGTGGCAACAGTGTTGACCCTGATCAGACGCCGCATTCTGTGGCGTCTTATCTGGGTCTACATTGCCCAGGCCTGTCCGAATACGTAGAGTAAGGACGGATATTTGATCAAATCGAACCTCTTCGAAGTCATACAGGATCCGCCCCTGATTCATAAAAATGCAGTTCCACATCCCATTTCGCAGGGGTCCGAGTCGTAAAATTGAATTATCAAGGCATATGCAGTTAGTTCCCTTTAAAGAGTACACATACAGAGTGAGGGCCTTACCGCGCATTTACCAGGGTGCAAATAAATATTAGTTCTGTTATTCTTTTCCATTATATATAATTAATGAAAACATTATAATTATTGACTTACAGAGTAAGAACTTTTGTTGTTGTTTTTTTTATGTAAAATATTTTGTCTTTATCTTTAGCATTCAATATGCAAAAACCAAAACCATAATTGATTCAACGAGTTAAAAAAAAAGCAAAAACAAAAACAAAAAAAAAACAAAAAAAAAAAACGCATATATATATCAGGATATCGGAATCGGTTTTGTTTAATGTCCTCGCGGATATTCTAGGAAGGGTCTTCCCGGCTAGAAACCAATACTAAGTTATGTGGATAAAGTGTCTCAAGGACATGACACTTGGTGCTAGCGGGTATCGAATCCGCTATTTCTCGATTTCGAGTCCGATACCTTACTACTGCACCACAGCGCTCCACAAACCTACAAGCATCAAAGTATTTACAGCCAGCGGAAACCTAGACAAACACGTTATACCGTACATTGTATGTGAGCAACGATCTTCAGTGTTCAGTGAAATCTTTTAAAATGCTAACCTGGGCATAAGCAACCTTTTCTTTATTGTCATTTTTCTCAGAAAAGAGGGGGTCACATACACAGATACTTGGGGTCAGTAGGACAGTGCAGGCCCAAAAAATATCTTGTAAATATTTTTTCTCTAGTTATTTTAGTACAACAGAAACACTGCTGATAAAATATAATCATATTCTGTGACTTCTGAAAAGGTTCTAAAAAACATCATATTTCTCGGTAATATATGGTTCTAAAAAACATCATATTTCTCGCAAAGGTAATATATTACCATTTGCGAGAAATATGATGTTTATTTAGAACCTTTTTCAGAAGTCACAGAATATGATTATATTTTATCAGCAGTGTTTCTGTTGTACTAAAATACAAAAATTTTGGTTCATGAAAATACAATTTCTTAGTTATCTATGTGCTCAGTTCCATACAAATGCTATACTAATTTAGTTAAGACCTATGTCGCCGAACTTACATCTGCTGAAGGCTGTGTGGAATTGTGACCGACAACGTATGCAATATTTAAGAAATAAATTATTCCGAACCGTGCTCAAATGCCCAAGATAAAGCACAGTTGAGTTTGGGTTGTACCCATTTGAGCACGAGCGAGCGCAGCGAGCGAGTGTTCAAATGGGTACAACCCAAACTCAACTGTGCTTTATCTGCGGCATTTGAGCACGGTTCAGAATAATTTATTTCTTTTCTAACACCCCTCACTGAGCGAATATTTTGTATAAATGAGATCTTTATTATTTTTTATGATTATTTGTATTACCTGACTTCCCCATTTGGTAGTTGACGTCAACCGTTAAGCATTACGTCACACGGTTACGTAGTTACAAGGTTCGATGACGAACATTCAAAATGGCGGATACTTATGCGAATCAGCTGACGATGTAAAATATTAAAACGATGTAAAACATAAAAAACTTGTATCCTGTGCTCATGAAAGAACTGCAAATCGAATGAAATTGGAGTGCCACGATGGACCTATGGAGGACAGATATAAAAAAAAAAAAAAAAAAAAAAAATAAGAATGTTAACCGACACTTTTGTTTTCGATAATGTCAACAAATACACGACGACAACAAGGAGTAAAACGAATGTGTTTGAATGGTATAACCTGTAGAGAAACTCTTCAGATAAAAAAAAAAAAAGTCAAAGAACTGCAATGTTCGTAGATCATTTTCTCTCTTACTAATATAATTTATTATGTGTATAAATGTTTCGACCAATATTGTAAGCTAGCGTCCATAGTTACCAGGGACGCAACTTTCGCAGCAGTAATATGATTGGTTTCCCGTTGATAGCGCGCGACGAAATTCCTGTGCTCAAATGCCTTGGATAAAGCACGGCTAGAAATGTAAAGACAAATAAGGAACAACACGAGCCGGGTGTTAGAAATATATATATATATATACTTCTTCTTTTTTCATTAATGTATTACTTTCTGACAAATTTCAAGAATAACGATAATAGAATCGCCGCCGAGAGGTAGAACTAAAATTCGTCTGTCCTTGCGTACAGGCTAACTAAATTGACATTTTGTGGTGAAAAACATTGGCTTTTCTCTCGTCTGTCTCAAACATAGTTTGCTTGTTTTTCTTTTGTTCGTTCAAAATATAGATTACTGGCATATTAGAAACGCTTGTTAGGCAAAATTAATGAAAAACCGTAAACAACACTTTTGTGCAGAAATAGTAAGGAAAGATAATGGCATAATGGAAGGTATTTTATCTGTCACTTAATTCCGAGTAGTATACGTTCAATAGAAGTAACATAGGGCGAACAAAAATAATAAATGCTCAGGTGAGCTAATTACCAATGCAATATTCAGCTTTCATGTATAGCTTTGTACTGGCCCAGTCGAAAAACAAGGTGTGTCAGGTATATTCTTTTCATGGTAAATTTTAAAGGAATTCCTGTACTTAAACCAAACTGGTAGACGTTGATCAGACGCTAAACTCGGAGTCTTCGCTATTTGCAAATGACTCTGTTTGGGACCCTACGCATTCAGAGAATCTTGGATGCCTCGAACACCGATGGCTCGTTTGCAATGACTAATTCGAACTATTATTAGAGAATTCTTCCAACAGCTCAAGATATTAAACAGTGAAGTATAATTGGGGAGATATTACTAACATGGCTAAAATGACTTAAACTAACAATTAGTTTCATTCACCAATGAAACACTGATTTTTTTATTCTTTATTTCTGCTGCAGAAAAAGATTGTGGGTGCTATTTAGAACTGCTTTTATTAAGCCCTCTTCACAAGATCAGTCTTTCCAATTCAAATCTCTTGAACAAAACAAATTTGCATGGCACACTCGTGTGACATAGTGAATACTTCATACCTCGAAAAACTTGAAAGGTGTTTTTTATGAAAACGTGATATTTGCACCATTCCGGCTATTAAGGCGGTTCCCAAGAATATCCACAATCCATGTATTGAATAAAAAAAAAGGAAGTGAATGCAATGAGCAGGAATCTATACTATAACCTTATACCTACCATCCAAGACACCAAAGGGAAAGAAAACTAACACTACATTTTTCTCTGTATAAAGTGGTGTTAACAAAGGCGTTCGTTGCATGGACATGTTATCGTGCTTAATTGTTAAAATGAGATTGTTTCGAGCAATATCGTACTTTTCTATCTGTTTAATTTCGGCAAAATTTGTCTTCCTGTATCTCAGGCTTTTATTAATCTCTCGGATTATGGGGCAATTCTCGGATCCTTGGACCACTATTTACACTTGTCGAACAAACACGTCCTCAAGATCAATCTTCTTGATCTAGACAGTGTCGAATTCGGCAAGAACTGACCATGCCTAAACTGTGAAATTCAACACATATCAAACTATCGGATCCAAGTTTTTCATCTACCGAATATGGACAAAACGTCCGAGAACCTGTCCATACGATCAGTCCTGTCCAACTGGAAATATAAAGAAAAAAATAATCTCCGAAAAAAAAAAAAATAAATAAATAATAATAATGAAAAAAAAAAAAAAAACGATTTTTTCCAAGATTGTGAGTTTGCATTTATGACCTGAGCATCATGAAAACATGCCTATATAATTTTGACCCCCTTAAGCGCCATTTTTATATAGTAAAATTTGGGCTTATAGGGGTATACATTTTTTTTTATTTCTGCCCAAAACATAGATTATGGGTACTCATTAGAATCGCCTAACTATACAGTACCCACAATCTACGTTTTTAGCAGAAATATGAAAATTTTCATTTTTTTTTTTTTTTTTATCTGAAAATTTTCGTTTTTTGGTGATAAAATTTTCAGTATATTTGAATAGGCATGTCTTCGTAATGATATGCCTATACATGATTCTAATATTTATTTTAAAAAAAATCCACGGAAAAGTATACATTAAAGTAAATGAAGACACACTGGAATAAAATTCGTATTTTTTTGTATTAAGCAGCGGGTTCCATCTTGGAATTTGCAAGCTCACCATCAAAAATGCCAAAATGAATTAAACCCGTCCCTATAAAATGATAACAGGGGAATGCGTCATTGTTTATATATATAACCTGGGCAAGTTATGAGGTGCTGATATAAAACCTAGTTAAGTGGTGGTAAATTTTAACCGAGATATGATGCATATATATATTATATATATAAAGCCCCGCAATATCATTTATACATTTGTATACGGCACCCAACGTCATTACGACAAACGGATGGTTTGATATAGTACATTATTTCCAATCTCCAAAGAAGTTATATTTCTCATGAAAATTTGTGATATTTTTATTATTCATACTCCAAACATATGTTGTGGGTGCTCATTTGAACCGCCTCAATGAGAATTCCTCCAACAGCTCCAGATATTAAACAGTGAAGTATAATTAGGGAGATACTACAAAAATGACTGAAATGACTTAAGCTTACAAATATTTTCATTCACCAATGAAATACTGATTTTTATTCCTTATTTCTGCTGCTGTTGCTGCTTCAAAAATAGAAAAAAAATTGTAGGTGCTCATTAGAACTGCCTTTATTAAGCCCTGTTCACAAGATCAGTCTTTCCAATTCAAAATTCTTGAACAAAACACATATAAATGGCACACTCGTGTGACATAGTGAATACTTTCATATATACAAAATTGAAAGGTGTGTTTATGAAAACGTGATATTTGCACCATTATTGCTATTAAGGCAGTTCTCAAGAATATCCACTATCCATGCTTTGAATAAAAAAAAAAAAGAAAAAGGAAGTGAAGGCAATGAGTAGGAATCTATACAATTACCTTATACCTCCCATCCAAGACACCAAAGGGAAAGAACACTAACACTACATTTTTTTCTCTGTTTAAAGTGGAATTTAACAAAGGCATTCATTGCACGGGCATGGTATCGTGCTGAATTGTTCAAAATGAGATTGTTTTGAGCTACTGAACTTTTCAATCTGTTCAATTTCGGCTAATCACAGGCTTTTAATAATCTCTGGGATTATGGGACATATCTCGGATACTTGGACCATTATTTACACTTGTCGAACAAACATGTCCTCTTGTCGAACTAGACAGTGTCGAATTCGATAAGAATTGACCATGCCGAAACTGTGAAATTCAAGTCACGTGTCAACACGTATCAAACTATCGAATCCAAGTTTTTCATCTATCACGTCCGACAGCCTGTTTATACAATCAGTCCTGTCCAATTAGAAACATAAAGAAAAAATTACACTCCAAAGAAAAAAAAAAAAATAAATAAATAAAAACAACACGATTTTTTTTCAAGATTGTGAGTTTGCATTTATGACCTGAATATGCCTATATATGATTCTAATATTTATTGAAAAATAAAAAAAAATCCACAAAAAAGTATACTTTAAAGTGAATGAAGACTCACTGGAATAAAATTTGCCTTTTTTTTATTTTGGAACGGGTTCCATACTGGAATTTGCAAGCTTACCGTCAAAAATGCCAAAGTGAACTAAACTCGTCCCTATAAAATAAATTAAAAGAAAAGAAAAATGATAAAAGAGGAATGTATGGAACGCCATTGCTGTCTTATCATACATGCCATACCTCACAGTGTGAGATAAAATCTCACAGAATTTTGGCCCTTCTGGACCCCATTTCCCATAAGATTTTCAAATCTCACAGAATTTTCATACCATTTAATAAGCTACTTTTTGAAGAACTAGAAATAAATCACACATTAGCATGGCTATCCCAAGCTTAATTCATTAAAATAATGGCTTTCAACTTACTTATATATATAAGCTTGAAAGTGAGTTTCATAAAAATCTCACAGAATTTCATCAAATCTCCCCTAAAAATTTGTAAACTCTCACAGATTTCTGTTAACAGCTTATGGCATGTATGTCTTATGCGTCATTGTTTATATATAATTTTTTTTTTTTTTTTTTTTTTTGATTTGGGTTTTACGGCCCTTTCAAGAATATTTCACTTATATCGAGGCGATCGTTCATCGAAGGTGGGCGAAAACCGGAGAACCTGGAGAAAAACCACCTGACCATCCGTAAGCAGAACTTTGCTTTCCCACATATGACCCGAGCCAGGCTCGACCCACAGCGGTGAGAAACCTAATGGATCAAGAGTCAACTCTCTTATCCACTAGGCTACGGGGGCCCGTTTTATATATAAATATATACATATATATATATATATATATATATATATATATATATATATATATATATATATATATATACTGGCCTAGTTACGAGGTGCTGATATAAAACCTAGTTATTAACCAAGATATGATGCATATATATATAATATGAATTTAATAGGTGCTACCTATATCCGTGCGTCCAAATTATTATCACTTCCGTCAGAGGTGAGGTAGCCAAGCTCAATCACAAACAAAAGTTCCTTTTTTTCAATAGCCAAAAATCTACATTATTCTCGTATGCATCCCCTCCAATCTTCAAATGAATGCTGTCCTCTCAAACTTTTCAAACTTTGTGTCAAAATGATAATTAACTTACAATGATTAGAGAAACTATAGACATTCTAAAAAATCTGCTGTTTGATACACAAACATGACATTATGACATTGCCTTTTACTAATACCGCATTCTAAAAAAAACTAGAAATTATCTTTTAGAAAAAACAAAACAAAAACAAAAGTCCCCCGAATCCTACCAGAATTGTCATTCTTGTACACAACACATCATCTCGTCCTGTTCTACATTTGTACGAAGCAACATCAAAATATTCCACAGGATATTCGTGTTACAGAGCAGAGACAAGAAATCAAATTCAAAGACAAGAAAAGGAGATAACTCCTAAAGTAAAAAAAGCCGAAGTTGTCATTCTTGTATGTGACATGTCACCTGATCCTGTTCTTCAATACAACCAAGTATCATCAAAATATTCCAAAGAGTGTTTGACTTACATAGCGGACACTAAATCAATGCATAATCAGTGTCAAATATAACAAAGGGAGAAAACAGTAAAATAAGGAAGGCAGAGTTGTCATTCTTGTAAGAGACACGTTGTCTTGTTCTATTCTACAGTTCTACCAGGTACCATCGAAATATCCTGAAGGGTATTCCAGTTACTGAGCAGACGAGAAATCTATTTCAAACAAAACAAAGGGAGATAACTCCAAAAGTAAGAAAGGCAGAGGTGCCATTCTTGGAATGCGACATGTCATCTGATCCTGTTCTACATTTCTACCAAGTATCATAAAAATATTCCAAAGGGTCTTTGACTTATAGAGCGGACATGAAATCAGTGGATAACCACTGTCAGACATAACAAAGTAAGATAACGCCAAAATTAAGAAAGGCTGAGTTGTCATTCTTGTACGCGACACACCGTCTGGTCCTGTTCTACATATCTACCAAGAATCATAAAAATATTCCAAAGGGTCTTTGACTTACAGAGTGGACATGAAATCAATGGATAACCACTGTCAGACATAACATAACTGCAAGCCAATGCACCATGCCCTGCCACACAGGGACATATTCCCTATGCACTTCTGTAGTATAAGGGCTGAAAACAAACTAAGTTAAACATGAAGAGAAGCAATAAACAGTTATTTCATAACTCAAAAAAAAAAAAAAAAAAAAAAAAACATAAAAAACCCACCAAAAAGTCTAAGTTAAAAATGCAATAAAAAGTGATAAAAAATAATTTCAGGATTCTGAAAAAAAACAATATGCATATCTTCAGACCATCCTAAAAGCATGTGTGAAGTTTCAAAAGGATCGGCCTGAAAATGTAGGAGGAGTTGCGCGTACAAGGTACATACTCCCTAAACATTTTTGTAGTATTAGGGCACGAAAAAAGTCTAAGTTAAAAATGCAAAAAATGTAATAAAAAATAGTTTCAGGATTCTGAAAAAAACAATATGCATATTCTCAGACCATCCTAAAAGCGCCTGAAAAGTTTCAAAAGGATTAGCTTAAAACTGTAGGAGGAGTTGCAGGCAAAAGGTACATACTCCCTATACATTTCTGTAGTATTAGGGCTCGAAAAATGTCTTAGTTAAAAATAAAAAAAATGTGATAAAAAATAATTTCATATTCTGAAAAAAAAATATGCATATCTTCAGACCATCCTAAAAGCGCCTGTAAAGTTTGAAAAGGATTGGCCTAAACCTGCAGGAGGAGTTGGGGGCAGAAGGTACGTACTCCCTATACATTTCTGTAGTATTAGGGCTCAAAAAGAGTCTGTTAAAAATGTAAAAAAAGTGATAAAAAATAATTTCAGGATTCTGAAAAAACAATGTGTATATCTTCAGACCATCCTAAAAGTGCCTGTAAAGTTTCAAAAGGATTGGCCTAAAACTGTAGGAGGAGTTGCGGGCAGAAGGTACATACTCCCTATACATTTCTGTAGTATTAGCGCTCGAAAAAAGTCTAAGTTAAAAATGAAAAAAAAAAAAAAAATGTGATAAAAAAAATAATTTCAGGATTCTGAAAAAACAATATGCATATCTTCAGACCATCCAAAAAGCGCCTGTGAAGTTTGAAAAGGATTGGCCTAAACTGTAGAAGGAGTTGCGGGCAGACGAATGGTGGGGGCGCTGACGGATGGACAGACGGACAGTCGGACGGATGGACACTAAAAATTTCAGAGGGTATAACATAATACCCCGCCACTTTTTTGGTGGCGGGGCATAACAAAGGGAGATAACGCCAAAAGTAAGAAAGGCAGAGTTGTCATTCTTGTACTCGACACGTTGTCTGGTCCTGTTCTACATTTCTACCAAGTATCATGAAAATATTCCAAAGGGTCTTCGACTTACAGAGCGGACACAAAATCAATTAATTATCACTTTCAAATATAAACATACAAGGGTCGTGCAAAAAGTTCTGTCACTAATAGGCTTCCTTGGTTTTATCCCAGGTATATTTTAAAATGCTTCACTGTACTTGACTGGTGTGTTGAATAGCTAACGATACCCATTTATTTCGTGCAAATTGCTTTCCAACTGACTGAGTTATTTCAAACTGAAATAGATGCAGTCATATACCCTGACCAATTTACTTGTTACATTGGAACATGGACCAGAAGACTGAAATTCGTAGCTATATTAAATGCCGCATTAGGCTTAATATAGATTCAAAGCAGATATTTAATCAGAAGGCAGTGTGCAAACAATTCTGAAAAAGCATTTGGACCTGAGAAACGTTTGCACTAGGTGGGTACCTCATTTGCTCACTGAGGAGCAAAAGACACAACCCCTTAAATGTGCCCGCGAACTTTTGAAAACATACAAAGGCTGTAATAGTCGGGTTAATTCTAACTAGCTAACAAGTGATGAAACCTGGGTGCACATGTTTGAGCCACAAAGAAAGGCTGATAATAAGCAATGGAAGCGAAAAGATCAAAAACACCCATGTATTGCCAAGAGAACCATATGTTCGAAAAAGATGTTGTGCGCAATTTTCTTTAATTCAAGTGGGCCAGTCGTTCAAGTGCCTTGTCCATGTGGTCATACAGTCACTGGCCGATTCTACAAGAATTCTGTACTGAAGAAAGTGAAAGTTTTACAATAAGAAACGACCAAGCAAATGATGGTCAGGAGTCCACCTTTTACAGGACAACGCCTCCTCTCATAAGTGTGAGGTTTTAAGTCTTTTTTGGCTTCTGAAAAGGTGAAAGTTTTAAACCATCCACCTTATTCACCTGACCTGAGTCTCTGTGACTTCTTTTTATTTCCAAGGCTTAAGGAAATGCTTTCTGAAAATAAGTATACGTCTAGAAGTTCTCTTGGCAGCGCTATTTATCAGTGTCTCCAACAGATACCAAAAGAAGGCTATTTATCTGCTTTTAGCGACTGGGTAAAAAGGTTACAAAAATATGTTTCAGTAAAGGGGGAATACTTTGAATGTTTGTAATAAAGATATGTTTGATAAAATGTAGCACTGAAGTAATCCGAATCCAGTGACAAAACTTTTTGCAGGACCCTCGTAGCCATCAGAAGAGATGGCAAATCCCCCGACCAAACCGCCATTTCTAAATTTAGCGTATTTCAATCGATATTATGTATATATTGAACAAGAGCAAAGTAAAAAGATGCAAAGATAGTATGAAATGTGACCAAAATAATAAGTGAAAACAAAACTAGGTGTACTGTGAATGATTTAATTTTTGAGTGTTCTTTTATTTTTTTTTATTTTTGTCAAAATCATCTAATAACTACTTCTGATGTGATAACAGAATACACAGTATTTGTAAATACTTTGAATTTGTGAGTGTACATATTCAGAAATAATAGTAAAAAAAAAATATGCCTTGTAAAGGTAAAGGAACTTGCTGTATGTTTATTGGGATAAAAACTCAACAAAGTAAAAGTTGTCCTTCTTGCATGCTACACACCTTCTTGACCTGGTATATGCCCCTACCAAAAATTATCAAGTTAACTCAAATAGTGTGGGAGCCTGCACAAGATTTTTGCAACATAGGAGATAATAATGGAGAAAGTGAGAGTACTCTTGAACACGACATGCCTACTAATCCTTATCTATGCCTCTACCAAATATTATCAAAATATTTCAAACCACATACTCAAGGATTTAGCTTAGAAATTCATTTTTGCCAAGTACCATCGAAATATTCCAAAGGTTATAACAGTTACAGAGCAGACGAGAAACGAGCAGACAAGAAATCTATTTCAAACAAAACAAAGGAAGATCTCCAAAAGTAAAAAAGCCAGAGTTGTCATTCTTGTATGCCACACATTGTCTGGTCTTGTTCTACATTTCTACCAAGTATCATAAAAATATTCCAAAAGGTCTTTGACTTACAGAGCTGACACATTATCAATGGATAATCACTGTCCAATATAACAAAGGGAGATAATGCCAAAAGTAAGAAAGGCAGAGTTGTCATTCTTGTATGCGACATGTCACCTGGTCCTGTTCTACATTTCTACCAAGTATCATAAAAATTTTCCAAAGGGTCTTTGACTTACAGAGCGGACATGAAATCAATGGGTAATCACTGTCAGACATAACAAAGGGAGACAAAGTCAAAAGCAAGAAAGGCAGAGTTGTCATTCTTGTACGCGACATGTTGTCTGGTCCTGTATTACATTTCTACAAAGTATCATAAAAATGTTCCAATGGGTCTTTGACTTACAGAGCGGACACAAAATCAATTGATTATCACTGTCAAATATAACAAAGGGAGATAATGCCAAAAGTAAAAAAGGCAGAGTTGCCATTCTTATATGCGACACATCTGGTCCTGTTCGACATTTCTGCCAAGTACCATCGAAATAGTCCAAAGGGTATTTGAGTTACAGAGCGGACACAAAATCTTTTTCAAATAAAACAAAGGGTGATAGCTCCAAAAGTAAGAAAGCCAGAGCTGTCTTGTATGTGACGTGTCATCTCATCCTTATCTACATTTCTACTAAGTATCATCAAAATATTCCAAAGGGTTTTCAAGTTACAGAGCGGACAAGAAGTTTTATAGACTGGTGGTTAAAATTTTAAATTTTGACCCAGGTAGGTCAGAATGTTAATAAAAGGCACAACTGTTAGTATTGATCAGTGACCTCTACCCATCAACTTCAGGGTCTGTGCCACCTAATATGACCTTCCATTGTGTCTGTACAAGGTCAAAGGTCACAAAGTGCATTTTCTGTCAAAATGACAAAGGGTAGCCCAGTCTGAAGCTATTTAAAATGTCTTTTAACTCAACGAAAACACCTACAGCATATAGTACAGTCATAAAATTTAGTGTCAGCCCAATAAGATTTTCAAAACTTCAAGATGGCTGCCTAGATGGAGGCTAAAATTGTCAAAATAGCCATAATTAAAAATAATGCTATAAAGTATCATGCATGTTTAGTGATCCCCTACATAAATCTTGCCAATCAAGCCCCTGGGGTTCAAACTGGTCACACCCCAGGCATCTATATAGAACTGTATATAGTTGAAGAACCTTCAAAAAGCTTCTTCACTGAAACCATAAGGCCCAGAGCTAACAGTATGTAGCAATGTTAAGTGGTTTCTTTCATAAATCCTGCCAGCAATGACCCTGTGGTCCAAATTGGCCATGCCCCAGTGGTCATTAGCAGGCTGTCCAGCACTTTTTGAAAGAAAATTAGGGCTAATTTTAGAGACAAAAATAAGAATTTTTAGGGCTAATTTAGTGCTAAAATTAGGAATTTTGTAACTAAAATAGGGCATGTGATGACATTCAAATTTCTTACCTTTGCATACACTCAGCAAAGATCATATACAATTATCTATTTCCTCAGAGGTCATAAAGCTCATATTTCCCATTTTATGTATGTGTTCGTATATATAGTCTAGATACCATGTTGCATTAGAAATCAAGTAGATTGTGGTCTGCCATAAAATCATGACATTGAGCTTTTAGGTTCAAAGATGCATTTCAGAGAATAAAATAAAAATTTGTCGTTCAAATTGGTAACCTTTTATGATTTCAAGCACCTCAAACATGTTAAAATGTCTTTATTTGTTAAAGGGCATATCACAGCCAAACTTTTGGTACCAGAAAATGAGTATTTTTGTAAGTTTTATGGCTAAAATATGATAGAATTCCTTGTGATTTAAAGGAAGGACCTCCTGTCACTTGCGATTAGTCTGTTTTGAGGAAAACACAATGTTAAAAAAAAAGGTATCTTGTGACAAACGGTGGGATCTAAAAAATTCAATATGACCTTAAACACAATTATTTCTTTTCTGGTAGTATATGTATGAAGTTTTAAAAACCGATTCACAATTTGACCAAAATATCTACAGACAAGACAAACTGATAAATGTAAATAAACCTATTAAAGCATACATACCCTGTATTGATTAAGAACAGATTTTCAGGTGGAAAAAAAATAGAAATACATAGTAACAGCATAAAAAACACAAAGAACTTTTCAGTCTGATTTTTTATGGAGAGAGCATAAGTGATTTTGTTTGAATAATGGTTCATTTGGCTTTGACAAAGCTATATGGTTAAAATAAGAATATCATTCTTCACCAAAAGAGAATATTTTTTAGTAATTTTTCATATTACCGTATTCGACCTAATTACTGCACATACCCCTATAAGCGCACAGTCAACCAATTTCTTAGTCTTCAGATCACAGTTGTATACTTTTATTTCTTGCTTTATAAGAACATATGTTGTTTGTACTCATTTGAATTGCCTCGACTTGTCGAGGCAATTCAAATAAGTAACAACAACATATGCTTTCATAAAGAAAATCAGAAAAAAAATCGCACCAACATCATTAAATAAGCTCTCATTCAGTTCCCTGCTTATCTTTCTTGTAAGTTTGTCATGATTAGGTAGATATTTTACTGCATGTTCTACCAATAATTTTGAGAAACGTTAGTGCACGGTGCGGTAATTAGATCGAATACGGTACCTGTGTTGCAACACTTCTATACATGTACTTGCTAAAATATTGTATCTTTGAATTCTGCAAGCTTTTTTGAATAAAAGCCCCTAAAATAAAAAAATTTAGATGGCACCACCCTAAGTTCATCAAAATAATGTCTAAAGAAGCTCTTCAGCATCGGTGCCTTTCATTAACACGAATGTCTACCTATAGTGATTTCTGGTCCTGGTTTTTGATCACCAACTGCCTCTTTGGTAGGGGGAGGAGAGGGACATAATCATGAAAAACAAGCAATCAACCTTGTTTTTCTGAATCCCTTTTAACTGCATAATTGTGGCTCTCATAGCTCCTGAGTAATGCATATATGATTGATCTAGTACTAATGTTATTTATTCCAGGCTTTGTATTTTAATCTACATGTATCTGCCACCTAAATAACAAGATTTATTCCTATTTTGGAAATAGTTAATCCTTTAAAACAATGCCCATCCAAGTCTTATCAAGGACTCCTTAACTTCACTGCAGTGAGTCCTTGGAGCCCTTATTTTCAAACTCTGAGAGAAAATCCTGATTATTTATTATCAGTTGGTAAAAGGTAGATTGTGATTTTCTTCAACCTGTCATAACTAATAAACAATTGAAACATAAGAATCTTGATTGTTTTATCACTTATCTGGTATGCGAAAAAGTGTTTTATCTCTCAAATCAGGAGCCCTTAGAACCTCTATTGTTTTTTTTCTGTCTTATCTGGAGCCTAAAAACTTTTTTTAGCTGTCTTATTTGGAGCCATCAGAACCTGTGTAGCTTTATTCCTCTTTTCTGGAGTCCTAAGAAACTCTATTGTTTTATCTCTTATCTGGAGCCAAAAGCACCTTTACTGCTTGTTCTCTATTGGAGCCCCATGAACCTCATATCTCTTATTTGGAGCCCAAAAGAAAATTGTTTATCTCTCTTATCTGGAGCCCAAGAAATGCTAAAATCTGATTTATTTCTCTCTGGAGCACTTAGAACCTCTGTGTGAACTTATATTGGTTAAGCTTTCTTATGAGGAGCTTTAAGAAGCTATTTTGTTTAATCTCTTTTCTTGAACCCTAAGAATCTTAACTGTCTTATCACTCTTATCTGGAGCTTTAAGAATCTTTGTTGTTTTAACCCTTTAATTTGGAGCCCCAAGTACTACCATTTGGTATTTCTCTTCTTGGAGCCCTAACAACCTTTCTTGTTAATTCCCTCTTATCTGGAGCCCAAATAACTTCTATTGGCTTTAGCTCTTATCTGGGGTCAAAAGAAAATTTTTTTTATCTCTTATAAACTGGAGCTCAAAGATTTTTTTGCCACTTCTGGAACCCTAAGAAAATTAATTATTCTCTTAACTGGAGCCAGCCCTTAAAACCTTTGTTTTTTCATCTCTCTTATCTGAAGCCCTAAGAACCTTTATTGTTTAATGTCTCTTATCTGGAGCCCTAAGAGCCTTTCTTGGTTATTCTATCTTATCAGGAACCCTAAGAACCTTTACTGTCTTATCTCTTTTACCAGGACCACCCGCCCCCCCCCCCCCCCCCCCCCCCCCCACCGAAACTTTATTGTTAAATACCCTATTGTGGAAAACCTCTATTTTTGTAGCTCTCTTATCTGGAGCTCTAAAGACCTGTATTTTATCTCTTATCAGGAGCCCTCTGATCTTTATTTTCATCTTAGCTTGAGCCCTAAAGAAACTATTGTTTAATGTCTCTTATCTGGGGCCCTACAAACCTTTACTGTTTAATCTCTTATCTGGAGCCCAGAGAAGCCCTAATGTATGGCTCTTATCTGGAACATTGATTGTGATGGGGTTTAGCCAAACATCAACCCTTGTGGGTCATTTTGTACTGTCTCCCATAGCAAGGGAGAAAAGGGATAGAAGAGATAGTAGAGGCAGTGAAAGAGAGGGACAGGGAAGGAACAGGAATGAAACTGAAGAAACAGAAGAAACCAGAAATGTGTCATTACGAAAACACCCCTATTCAAATATATAGAAAATTTCACCTCAAAAAAAATGAAAATTTTCAGATAAAAAACTCTGATATTTTTCACATTTTTGCTCAAAAACAAAGATTGTGGGTACGGTGAGGCGGTTCTAACGAGTACACACAATCTATGTTTTTTGAGCAGAAATAAGAAAAATAATGTATACCCCTGTAAACCCCAGTTTTACTATATAAAAGTGGGGTTTAAGGGGGTCAAAATTACATAGGCAGGTTTTCGTGACACAATATGACACAGATGCCCAAGGGCCATCATAACCCACACACAGGCATTTTGCAAAAAGTGAAGTTGAAAACATTTAGCCATAACTCTCATACTAATTGATGGTTTTTACCCTAAATTGAATTTGACCTATATTTTATGATTATATACCTGTGTTTAAAATATGAATCCACACTAATCTTTTAAAAAAAATATCGAACGAGAAACATTTTTAAAAATGAAAAAGGGCCATAACGCCGATAATAAAGGGCGGATTTTACCCTAAATGGAACATGACCTCTATTTTAAGATTATATACCTGTGTATTAAATATGAATCCAGTACACTAATGTTTTCAAAAGATATCAAACGGAAACTATTTTTCAACATTGAAAAAGGGTCATTACTCCCAAAACAATTGATGGATTTTGCCCTAAATTTATGGATCAGTGTATTCCTTGGACCAAATCATTTGAACCATTGGACTTTTGACTGGTCCAAGTAATTATCAGTTGGACAAAATGGGGTGTATTCCTTGGACTATTTCCAGTTGGACCAAGTATAAATACCTGTTGGACCATATAAAACGATGTTTTTACAACTGAAGTAATATGCATCTATGTAAATTGTATTCATTTTATTTATTTACTTTTTTATATTATATTTTTTTTTTATTTATTTATTTATTTTCTTTTACTTTTGATAAAACAGTTTTGAGATAATTTGATATTTTCAATTTTTGAAAGCATTAATATATTTTGTGAAGGTTAATATTTTCACACTATAATCCACTTGTTTTGACAATCAAATGTTTTAAGGCTTAGTACTCTGTATAAAATTTTCAGCAGGTAAAATTTTGAAGAAGTTTTTTCTTTTTTCTTCTTCTTTTTTTTTTTTTTTTTTTTTTTTTCATTTTTCCCTGAAAACAAGTTTTGACATTCCATGCAAGTTGTCTTCAGTGGAGACAATTTCATGAAATGTCAAAACCTGTTTTATGGCAAAAAATACAACAACATGTCATCAATTTGTCATCTGCTGAATTAGCCACGAGAGTAGTAAAGGTTCAATTGGATCCCAAATTGGACCAAGTACATGTATTAAGTATACATTAATCTGAACTTTGTTGGACTTTCAATAACAAATTGCCTTTACCAAGAAAATATTTTCATATTATTATTATTATTATTATTATATAAATGGCTGGGATTTACCATTTCATTTGGTATATCATTCTCACTTATAATTTTATTTTAACTTTCCTTTTAAAAATGCATTTTGCAGTGCATAGAGTTAAAGCCCTATATTCCTTGGACCAAATCACTTGGACCTTTGGATTGCAGGTCCAAGTAATTATCAGTTGGACCAAAATGGGGTGTATCAATCCTTGGACCAATTCCAGTTGGACCAGGTATATACCTGTTGGACCATATTAAACTGTGTTTTTATAACTAAATAATAAGATATGGTTTATTAACGTCTCACCAATTCTACAATTGTATAAAAAACATTTTATATATCATATAAGAATGTAAAATTGCCGTTCAGATATGAACTATGAGAGACGATTAAAACATAAAGTAAGTAACTTACATACCTTAAGTATACTAATAAATATAAACAGATATAAGCTAACTCTGCACCGGCCGCGCTTCCCCACACCGGGACCAAAGCGAAACCCGGCAAACGACAGAGCATGTGCCGGAATCCAATGTCCAAACTGCACGTCCTTCATGCCAGGACTCACCATGGTGACTTATCAGGCACAATCAATACAAAGCCAGCATTTAAACACGTTATTTTACCATCAAAATCTACTGGTATTCATATATTGTATTAAAACATATATCTCAGATTTTTAAGAAGATGTAAGCAAAATCTGCACCGGCCGTACCATTTGCAAAGGCACCACATTGAGTCCTGGTGAACGAAAGAGCATGCGGCAGAAACCAATGTCCAAACAGCATGCTCCTCGCACCCGGGCCCGTCATGGTGACACATTAGGTACAACCGATTCAGACTGTGTCTAAAATACATTATTGTATTGCCACAGAATAAGGTAGTAGAAGCCAAATCAAAATTTGTACGACGATGCAACTAAACATGTCGCTTTGATTTTTTGATTGTAATAAATTTACAATATATAAATAAAACATATAGACAAACTAAATCAAGCCGTTTTTAAAAACATTATAAGAGCCTATCACAGCTATCCTTGTCACATGTTAAGATAAGATTAAAATTAGCATTCACCTTATAAAACGAGAAAGAATGCCGTTTGATCTGAAATGTTTAATATATACTTGGGCATGCATATTATTATACATGCCAGTTGCATTAAATAAATTGGTTTAAGATTTATACCATAAAAGTCCAAACATGACAAGAATGTGGATAAAATTTTAACAATCTATTTATACAATAACATTGAACGGCATTGTAAAATTAGATAGCAGGCTTTGGCACAGGCTCAAATCATTTGAGCGTTGGAAAATAAAAATATCATTTTTTCCTCATCTGATAAAATATTAAAATCTGGATAAACTGTAACTGCTTTTTCAAAAAGAATTTTTTCGTATAGGATAATACTTGTCGCAGTTAAGAAGGACATGTGTCTCATCCTCTACATGCACTCGACAAAATAGACATATACGGTCACTTACTGATAAACCTTCGTACCGGCCCGTCTCAAGACGTAAAGGTGCCACCCCACAGCGAAATTTTGCAAGTGCTGAACGGTGAAGGGGTGACATTATAATTTTACAGTATTGTTCCGTTCCAAATGTTCTTTTGAATAATTTATAGGTTCGCAGTTTATTACCCCCGGTGCCCGATCGGCTATTGCTATTGTTTATTGCTACACGCCATTCTTCAGTGAACTTATTCATCATTTTTTCAGAGAGTACCCTAAACATGTACTGACTGCTAAATCTATGACGCGCCTGAACAAATTTGTGACAGTTTAAGGTAGTGAAATGTTTTGAAACTCTAAAATACCAGTTTTGACATCGTGCACTACTCTTGTTTTTGCAGTAATTATAAATACGCTTAATGATCCTGTCATTAGGCATATTTGTATACCAAGCCCACTGCTTACATACACACTTATATTGTTTTATGAAAGCGGGTATCCAACCCATATCACCCGCAACCGCAGCCGATGGGGTGTATTTTCCAGTACCTAAATAATATCTTTGGGCCTTGTGCTGCACCGCTTCGATGCATGAAAATTTACGGGAACCCCATACAGCAGCCCCGTAGGCTATAACTGACCAAACAACTGAGTCAAATAATTTTGAAAAGACAGAGTATGGCATGCCGCCTAAGAATTTGCTTTTAGCGATCAACAAACCCAGCGCCCTATTCGCTGATTGTGCAACGACTTTAGCAGTAACATTCCAGTCTAGATGTTCGTGAATTACAAGCCCCAAATATACATATCTATCAACAATCTCCGGACTTGAAGAACTACAACTGTAAACATATTTAGTACAGGGTACAGCGCTTGACCTGTAATGAACTATCTTACTTTTGTGTTATTAACTGTCATACAATTTTCCTCACACCAACCTGATAAAACATTTAACATCGACTGAAGATCAGCTTCATTTTCCGCTAATAAAACAACATCATCAGCATACAGTAAAATGCATATTTGCTCGCCGTTATCTATTGAGACGCCTTTTCCTACAGCCTTTATCTTTTGTGCGAGATCATTTATAAAGCAATTAAACAGGAGCGGCGAGAGCGGGCACCCTTGACGCAAGCCTACAGTAACGTCAAACCAATCCGTGGTCAGCCCACTGATCCGAACACAAGATGATACTGACTGATATAACGACTGAACTGCTTTGAACATTTTGCCCCTAATGCCTATCTGTGTAAGTCTTTTCCATAAAAGAGTTCGGTTTATAGAATCATACGCCTTTTTGAAATCGATGAAAGCTGCAAAGGTACTCAACTTAAGTTTCTGTCTGGTTTCTATTAAGTTAGTTAAACTACTGACATGATCTATCGTACATCGAGTCTTTCTAAAACCATTCTGCTCATCAACTAAAACATCATTACGGTTAATCCATTTACTTAATCTTTCGTTTAAAATAGAACAATACAATTTGTATGTGGCGGGCGCTAAAGTAATTCCTCTATATGAAAGCGGGTCTCTTGGGTCTGCCGTGTTCGACTTTGGTATAAGGTTTATAATACCCTTACCCCACTCAGATGGAACACAGCCCGAATCAAAACAAACATTAAACAAAATATGTAAACAGGAAACAGAAACTGTGTATCATTATGAAAGACATCATAAGGTAACCTATCTATTCCAGATGCTTTTTCACGTTTTGCATTGAAAATTGCCTTATGTACATCTGAAACGGAAATTTCATCATCAAATTCTGGCACATGTGTTGTTTGAATAGTATTGCCATTTTCCAAGCAAGCGTTGTGTCATTCTGCTGACTAAATAAATATGAAAAGCTATTTTTCCATTTATTTAAGACTATATTTTTATCTGTAATTATCTCACCATTTTCACCTACGATTTGCATGGGTATTTTCTTTCTTTTATCAAATGCAACGCCGACCTTACCTATAGTTTTCCAGAAAGTTTGTGGGTCTTCATTTGATTGTTTCACCAAATCTGTTTGTAACTCGTACCAATACCTACGTTTTGCTTTTTGGACATTTTTATCAAAAAGTTTGCATTTACTTAAAAATTGCCCGAAGCTCACGTTTACCGCTAGACATTTTATGGTTCAACCAACGCTTCTCTGCTAAACAGGTTTCATTCCATAAATAAATGAGATCATCATTCCACCAAGGCTTCGCTGACCGTCTCCCCACCATTCATGAGAACCGTCTTATGTGGAAGTTTATCAAACATTTCCCCTTTTATCAGTTTACAAATATTGGCATATGCATTATCGATATCCTGCTGTTCGCGAAGACTACATTCTAACTGTAAAACACAAGCATGGATTTCATTAACAAAAACACTATTGCAGCCAAAATCATCGGGAATTCTTTTAACATTGAACTTGATACTGCCTTCAGACTGCTTATCGTTTGGAACAGTATCGTAACTTGTATATTGTTCAGTATTTATTTTCCATGTAATGCATGAATGGTCAGGAATCGATGATGGAATGACGGCCTCTTTGTGTCCACTCAGATTTATAAGCTCTGATGCGGTATAGACATAAAAATCTGAAAACATATTCAAATCAGAATGGCTGACAAAACAGTAATCCACAACAGATGACCCTTTCGTAGATACACTTGTAAAATCGTTCTTTATACTGTTTCTCCCATTCAAAATACAAAAGTTACTGTTTATTAAAAAGTCTAGCAGAATGTGTCCATACTTATTGACCTGGAAGTCCACAACCTCTCGATCAGATAAATTGTCAACCCCTTTTATATAATCATTTAAATCCGCACATCTACTATTACAATCACCAAACAAACATACTGGACCCATATCTTGAAATTTATATATACCAGTTAATAAATTGTCATAAAACCCAAATACATCTGCCTGTCTAGATGAGTTTTCTGGAGGTAAATAGCATACACATAAAATTAAACATGTTCTATTGAATTTATGTTTTAGTCTTAGCCACAAAGTACCCTCATATGAGTTATCTACAACTTTGCATTCAAATTCTCTTAAAAGAGCGTTTTTAATGAGAATACCAACGCCACCTGAGCCACATCTGGCGTTGACATGCAGACGTTTCCTGTTCTGTCCAAACCACTCATACCCAGCTACCTCAAGTGTCTCATCATTTTTTAGATGTGTTTCCACCACACCAACTATATCCAGATTTAAGGACAATAAACAGGACGCTCTAACCACATAATTATCACTAGAATTGTCTGAATTCCAACCCCTCACATTCCAACAGCCTGCTCTTATCTAATTTCTCTACTATCTACATATGGACCGCCCTCACGCTTACTATAATGGTCAGAATGTCTATCCGAATGCCAATCTGACTGGTGACCACCCAGCCGGTCAGGCAGACGAGCATCCAGACGCTGTGAATGACGAACTTATTTCGAGGAGCTCCCATTATTGCCATTTCTAGTGAGCCTGCTATCAGGCGGTCGATGTCTCTGCCCACTCTGGCTATGTTCATATCTGCTACTTTCTTGATCTCCTTTTACAATACGTTCTCCCTTCAAAATAATGTTTCTATTTCCTCTCCGTATTTCTCCATAAAACATGTTATGGGTATTCATTAGAACTGCCTAGGAGAGACAATTCTAATGAATATCAACTAGCTATATTTTATTGAATAAACAGAAAAAAAATCATCAAATTATTACCAAATTACCCACCTTATCTGTTTCTCTGTCTTCTTCATAAACTTTGCTGGTATCAAATCTAATTTCCCCTTATCAGGCCCCTACCTGTAAGGGTGGCCAAAGTCACCAAGATTTCTTAACTTAATCTTCTTATGGTCATGGGCTTGTTATGCAATCCAAAATGTGTCAGAATACCTTAAATCTGCTGGCTAGTAAGTCCATAGCTAAAAAGCATAGCATTCCACAGAAAAATCAAAGCAAACCAATCAAGTATTCCTATTAGATTTTAAAGAATTTTGTTCAATTTTAAACTTTCACTTTTAAACTCTCACTTTCTTTGTAAAAATTTAAAAAAAAAATAAATAAATAACCTTGATGCTATGTGAGTTACTGGAAGAACCAAAGATTGAAAGAAATGAACAAAATCTTAAAAGGTTTGGGACATTTAGACAACACAAAACATATTTTTATGAACATACAAGTGAATAGCAACTATACCAAAATAAATACAGTCAATTAAATACAGTTAATTTAGGGTACAAAAATAAAAACTGCTTTATTAAGACAAAATCACTTCCTTTCAGCTAAATACAACAAATAAGCAAATAAACAAGTAAATAATTAGTAAAATCACTGGAAGAAACAAAAATGGAAAGAAATAAAAATCAGATAAGATTTGTGACATGTAAACACTTACGCAAAATTATGCTTTTACGAACATACAAGAGAAGTTACTGACCATAATACACAAAATAAATAAATTAATAAATAAGCTGATGTACTCTCTCTCACACACACACACACACACACACACACACACACACACACACACACACACACACACAAACAACAAAAAAACATAGTGTTAGTTGAATAGTTTTTAAGAATTAAGTGTTCATGATGTACATGTAAAAGTAAATTAAATCAGAATAAATAAATTAATTGGTAGAAACAAAGACTGAAAGAATGAAAAAATATGAAACTTTTGTGACATATAAATATTATAAATAACAACACAATTATTGATAAACATACAACAAGCCTGGATGTATGAATTATACATCCCTTTCAACTCTTCAATATAGTGTGAAAATACAGGGTTTTGCAAAATATAATAATCCTTTCATGAAATATCAAATTATCTCAGTTAAAACTGTTTTGCCAAATATAGAAATATATAAAATAAATAAATAAAAACAATATCTGTAGATATATATTATTTAGTTGTTAAAAAGTGATCTAATATGGTCTTTGCCCTCCATCAGTTAGACAAAAAAAAAAAAAAGCCTTAATTTTAAGAAATTGTTTGTTCAGTTTTGCAACTTTCACTGTAAATTTAACTATTAAAGAACAAAACAAAACAGAACTTGACATTGATTTACTGGAAGGAAAAAAGATTGAAAGAAATATAGAAAACAATATCACTAAGTGCTATTTATGATTTATGAAAAAAAAAAAACATATATCAAAGGAAACTTACTTAAAAACTGCGAAGCCAATTTATAAAAAGAAAAATAAATAAAAAAAAAAATAAAAAAAAGTATTTCAATTTTATCCTTCATCTTTGATACAAATTCATTGTCATCTTAAACTATCAAATAGATGCATGTACAAAGTAACTCATCAATACCAATCTATTCACCAGGTTTCAAGGCTCTAGCTTCAATAGCTTTGGAGACATTTTGCTGACAAGATTTCATCTATATTTTTTCAAAGGGCCATAACTCAGTAAAGGGGCATAATCCTGATGGGAAAAAAAAATATGGGTCAGCTATTTTTTCATGAAGAATCCATACATGAAATTTCAAAACCCTAGCATGCATGGCTCAGAAGTTATGCTATGCATCGAAAAGTGTAACGGATGTATGCACAGATGGACGGACAGATGCACGCACGCACGCACACACAAACGTCCCAGATGCAATTTGCCCCTCCAATACTATACTAATGATACTATAAAAATATTTTCTTTGTAAACTAAAGGCAATTTGTTACTGAAAGTCTAACACCGTTCAGATTATTGTAAACTTAATGCATGTATGCATGTACTTGGTCCAATTCGGGGTCTTATTGAACCTTTACTACTCTCTGGGCTAGTTCAGCAGATGACAAATTGCTGACATTTTTTCTTATTTTTTTTTCCATACAACAGGTTTGACATTTCATGCAAATTGTCTCTGCTGAAGACAACTTGCATGAAATGTCAAATCATGTGGAAATAATTTGTTTGAAATTTATGTCAAAACCTGTTTTCAGGGAAAAATGTAAAAAAACAAAACAAAAAAAAACTTCAAAATGTTGTCTGCTGAAAATTTTATACAGTGTACTAAGTCTTAAAACATTTACTTAATTGTCAAAACAAGTTAATTATAGTGTGAAAATATTAAACCTTCACAAAATATAATAATGCTTTCAAAAATATCTCAATTAAAACTGTTTTATGAAAAGAAAAAAAAAAAGAAAAAATGAATAAATAAATAAATAAATAAAATGAATACACGTACATTAGTTGTAAAAACAGTGTTTAATATGGGCTTGGACCCAATATACTTTACGTATTAAGGCCTCTAACAGGTATTTACAAGAAAACTGATGCAAAGCATCAGTATGCTGGGAAACTAATCTGTCATGCATTACTTAGCTCCCTATAGATCATAGTATAGTGAAAAAATGTTATAATTTATGAACGGTTGTAATTATATAAATCATCGCAATACTCAATGATAAAAACATAGACGTTATCAGAGCTATGTAAAAAAAAAAATCAACTATGATCGTCTGTTTTCTAGCCCGCATACTTAATTACATGTCGCCATCCATAGCCTAGGCTGAACATACTATATCTGAAATCATCTATGTAGCAGTGTTTCGTTCTTTTCTCCACTCATAATGTTTGCTTTCAGCCCAAATCTTTCCATGCTTGAATATCAAATTAAACTGTATTATTAAACCAGCTTATAATCTGTTTGATTTGAGAATGCATATTTCCAATCATAAACAAAGAAAAATAGCTTTTGTTTCTTCTTCGTAGTAAGACGGAAAAAGACAAAATGAAAAATTCAAACGTGTACAAATATTGACAGCAACAAGGTCATTTCAGGTCGAATGGTCAAACTGGGGCTCCTATGGGAAAATTGCTCATTTCTCTTTTAAATGAGCAAACCCCACATTACTACATTCATTCTATACAGTACTCCCATTTTTTAAATGACAGATTCATCTGTCATTCCTTGCTGGCATACGCATTTTCAAGTTGCATCCGGCTTTCACTACCATTGAAATATGTGTCCGCTCAAAATGTAGTCCGATTTATATGAATATAAAGCTATAAATATCTTTATAGCGCCGTGCAATTTTTAAAGCAGGTGACATTCAGATTCTCCCCTGTTTTGCAGAGAAAACCAGACTAAGAATTTCATATGATTTTTTTGCCAGCGGATGAATTGCATAAATTTCTCTGATTAAATAAGAGAAATAAATGAAATTGTTATCTGCTACAGTCGTAGTAATTAAGCTATGCAGTTTAAGGGTTATTGTTTGTGTTGAGGTTTTACGTCCCAATCAACCCAATGTGGTCATGTCAAGCGCGGTCAGTTTACCAAACCGCACGTTTACTGGGCAGGCTTAGTCCACTTAGTGGTTAACCAGTATTGTGCACATTCTTTCGCCAGAAACTGACAATTGCCCTTCTTGAATCAGCGGAAGGGATAGAATGACCGTAGAAAATATTTCGTGATCAATCTCCACGAAAGAATGTTGCCGACCTCAGCGGGGTTGAACCCGTGACCTCCTGGTCTCCAGTCGGACGGCACATTCAACTGGTTAACATAATCAACATACTTGTGTATCAATACGCCTGTGCTGGACTAAAGACATGGCGTGAGAAATTAGACCATAATCTACTGTTACCAGCTATATAAACACTGTCTAATCAGCTCTTACTGTCCAAATATAGATTCTGAAGATTTTTTTATGCTTGATAATAAAAGAAAAAAAAAAAAAAGCTGTGCTCATAATCATGCTGCAAAGTGTTTTCTTCGATATTAGCTCAGTGCGTTAGATAGGTTGTAAGGTTGATCTGCGCAATTTTTTGTTAGCTATTAATAGAACAGGTGCCGCTTCATGACCCGCTATCAAAAATTAACCAGATATTTTTACCTTAAAACATAATTTGACATTTCTTGCAAATTGTCTCAAAAGAGGAATCAATTTGCATGAAATGTCAAATGCCGTCTCCTTAGGGAAAAAAAATCAAAATATGGCAACATGAAACTTTTATACAGAGCACTTGCCCATTTGTTTGAGGTGTGTAAAAAAATCAATACTGTCGGATTAAAGGGACAGGGCTTTAAGTCAAACATTACAATGTTGTTAATTTGCTTTACATTAAATATTTTCGCTGCAGCATTTTAATACATAGGATGCTTGGATTTAAAGTGTAACTATTTGTCAGAAAAAACGGAAAGTGTTGAAAATCTATATTGCTATCTGCAGCGCAATGTTAACTACTCAAGATATATTCGGTTATTTCCTTTTATTGAATGTTCGATTTTGAAAGTGAAAGTAGACAACAAGTTGGCTTCTTTAAAAAGAACCCAAATGAATCTAGGTCCGCATCTTGTTTTGAATTTGCAGATTTGCACAGCAAATTTAACAACTTCATTTGCAACCAATTTTTAAGTACAGGTATTAAGTTATTGAAGAAAATTTACCACAATTTCAGCTCTATATTGCATGTGAGAACTGGCTTTTTGCAACATTTTGAGATAATTTTTTTCTTTTGAAACTTCAAAACATCAAATGGAACTTCATAGCACTATATAGCACTATATAACAAAATTGGACGGTTTTCAAAAATCCGTGCTTTAATAAAGTGAAGTCCGGGCAGACGTCGTCTGGCAGATTTATCTTTTGGTTAATTTTTCTGATAAACCCATCCATAATGCCGTTAGGTGTTCTTCCTGTATAGGTTTTATACAAATTAAGATTTTTTTTTTGATGAATTTCTGATAGAATCTGTCATTTCAGTGCCTTTGGCGCTTTGATTTATTTCACTATGTTACCAACAGCACAGTTCTCTGCTGCAAAAAAAAAATGTGGGGGTGAATAGTTATATATAGCCCCACTAAGAACCCCATAAAACTGGAAGAAAACCGAGGTTCTTCAAATGCATACACATTTTACAAAAACAACCTTAAACAGATACGCCGGCCTGGAGCCCGGAGTAAATGACTTGGTCCAACTGGAATTGGTCCAAGGAATACACCCCATTAGGTCCAACAGATAATCACTTGGACTAGTCCAAGGTCCAATGGTCCAAGTGTTTGGTCCAAGGAATACTCTGACCCCTAAATTGAACTCAACCTGTATTTTATAACTATATACCGGTGTATAAAATATGAAACCAATATACTAATCTTTTCAAAAGATATCAAACGGTACCATTTTTCAAAGTTGAAAAAGGACCATAACTCCCATAATTGATGGATTTTACCCTAAACTGAACTTGACCTACATTTTATGATCATATACCTTTGTATAAAATTTTAATCTAATACACTTATCTTTTCAGAAAATATTGAAACAGGACAGATGGGACAGGACAGACAGACCTGACATATATACATACAGACAGCGGTGATAGTATATGCCACCAAAAATATTGAAACAGGACAGACGGGACAGGACAGACAGACCTGACATATATACATACAGACAGTGGTGATACTATATGCCCCCCTCCCTCCACCTCCCCCCACCCAATCGAATATGGTGGGGCATAATAAAACATTCCCCCAACCCAATGTACCCTTACCTGCTACAAGGATAGCAGGCCTTGCCTAACTGTAAGCCAGTATTAGTTGGATGCTTAGGTAACATAAGATACATGACACCTTCCCCACACCCGCTTAAATGGCCTAAGTTATCTGGAGCACAAAGGAAATTGTTTTATCTCTTAATTTGAGCCTAAGATTCTTTATTGTGTTATGGCTTACCACTCCTACCTTCCATAATCTGCCTTAGCAGATCACCAATACCTTGTGGATATATACTGTATATATTCCTTACAACTGCTTCAGGGAGTTGATTCTTTGGCTCAGAGGTTAGAGCATTGGATTTTTATATCGGCAGACTAGGTTCGAATCCCACGAAGGCGGGGAAATTTATTTAGCTGTGCTTCATTCCTTTGTTACGACTTTCATGTCCGTGATTGGACTTTACTTTGCTGAAAATGGCTTTGTGTCATCATAAATGATGACTTTCTTGAAGAGGGGGGTGATGGGGGGGTGTGGGGTGGTAGGGGTATTACGGCCTATCACTACTACCTTCGATAATCTGCCTTGGCAGATTATGCACAGCTTGTAGATATATATTCAATCTCTGACAACTGCGTCAGGGAGTTGACTCTTTGGCTCAGTAGTAAGAACATTGGATTTTAATTCGGGGAGAGTGGGTTCAAATCCCTCGATAGGCGGGAAGTTTATTCAGCTATGCTTCATTCCTTTGTTACGATTTTCATGTCATAAGAATTGTTTTATCTCACCTGGTGCCATGAGAACCTTTACTGTTTTATTCCTACTGAATGTATCTGCCTGCCATTAATTATCATAATATTCCAAGCGGTTTAAAAGGTTATAGCAAATTTTCACAAATTGATTACAGACGGACATGCCTTGGTATGGCTGTTTATAAAGAAATCTGGCATTTGACAATTTCATTCGTTAGAATTTGTCAATGTATCTGCATGCCAAAAATTATCAGACTATTCCAAGTGGTTAAAACCTAAGAATCTTTAATATTAATCTCTTATCTGGAGCCCTCAAACCTTTGTTGTTTTATGTGGAGTGCACATTTATTATATCAGCTTGCATTTGACAATTTTATTGGGTTTGGGCTTGTCAATATGTATCTGCAGGCCATAAATTATTAATATATTCCAAGCGGTTTAGAAGTTATAGCAATTTGCAAAACTGATTATGGCTGGACCTTGGGTTAAGGCTATTTACCATTTTCATCCTTATTACTGCATTGTGCTCTTAAGTTTTGTTTTTCAAAATCGCTACAGAAACTTCTAGTAAAATATCCTGAGGCTCCTAATTCAGGTATACTTTCAAGTAAGATCAGCAGAGAACTTCATGAGGGCATTTTAATGATACCTGCAAAATATTGTTCTTTCTTTATAAAAGCATACATTGTTGGTACCCATTTGAATTACCTCGACATGTCAAGGCAATTCAAATGAGCACCAACAACACAAATTGACTATTCTGCGGGCTGCGGGTTGCGGGCCATATACAACTGTTGTCTTGTAATTTTAATGAGGTTATTGCACAAGAAAACTGAAATGATTAAATTTATACTTTTTTTGTTTTGTGTATACATCAACAGAAAATGATCATTGAATACATGCATATGTATGTCTATATGAAACTGATAGATAGCAAGATAGCAATGCCATAATTCTTTAGAATAGGTTATTATCAGGACATGTGGCTTAATTTTATTGGCCGCTTCATGAGAAAGTGTCCCCTTGGAAACATGTGACATGCACATGCACTTAAGGAAATACTGATCAGTCTTACTTGTATGCTCTGTGGATAGTCCAGGACAAGTGCCTACTGTATGCTATCATCAAAGACTCTGCTCTGATCAGCCTGCACAGATGAACAGTCTGATATGACTTGACTTATTGCTAATCATCTTAAAGGTATATTTTGTCAAAATGCTGCCCAGAAAAAGCTGAATGAATAATGCAAGCACTGATTTTACAACATTTATCATTCTATGAAAAAACTTTCAGACAAATTAAACCTATGAGTTTACTAACAAGAGCTGTCAGCAGACAGCATAGCTCACCTGGATGTAAGAACTAAATGCCTCTTTGGCCTATCAGGGGAGGAAGGGGGCATTAAATAATCATAATTGTCATAGGGGAGAGTGTGCTGCTGAATAAAACTTTGGACCCATATCTATCATCAAACTGAACACGAACCAAATCCATCATATGGTTTTGAAATTTGAGCTTTTAAGAAGTTTAACGTAAAACTTTAGCGTAAAATTTGTCTGTGACCTTGACCTTTCAGCAATAGTCATAGGTGGGAGTATAGCTGAATAAAACTCTGGACCTATATCCATCATCATACCGAATATAAACCAAATCAATCATACAGTTTTGAAATTATGAGCTCTGAAAAATCTTAAACATGAAATTTCAGTCTGTGACCTTTACCTTAAATGCATGGGCATAGGCAGGGTATTGCTCAATAAAACTTTGGACCTCTATCTGTCATCATGCAAAATCTGAATCACATCCATCATTTGGTTTGGAAAATATGAGCTCTTTAAAAACTTTAACATAATACTTTAATTGTAAAATTTCAAAGTCTGTAACCTTGACCTTAAGATCATGGGCATGGGCTGGGGTATTGCTGAAAGAAACTTTGGACCTACATCTAACATCACATGAAATATGAACCAAATCCATCGTACAGTTTGGAAAATACGAGATCTTAAAAAACTTTAACGTAAATGTGGACGCTGATGCCATTGCCAACGCCATCGCCGGAAGTAGTGCAATAGCTCTTCCTGGACTTCGTCCAGGCGAGCTAAAAAAACTTGTAAGGCCAAACAAAAAAAAAATCTTTTGATTCTCAGGCTTTCTATTTTTTACTTTTAAAAAAAGAGCATGAAGGTAGCTTTTTACTTTCATTTTGGCTTCAAATTTATTTATATAACTATATATTTATTTATTATACCTTCTTGTTAATTGGTGCCTAATGCAATCATGCTGAATATGTTTGTAATTTAAATGTGCTCAAAAGCAATGTCTAATTGAGTGCTATTAAGGTCAATCATTTTTCTAATTGCCTTATTAATGGTCACAGTTAACTCAATTATCTTTGTAATCTTTCCGTACTTAAATGGTTGCCAATGCTGTTAGACACAAACAATTATTTAGAGAACAATGTTTGTTTGTTTGCTTGATTAAAATGTTGATAAATACTTTCCATTATAATTGTAAAAATTGAGCCCATGCATAACATTTCCTACTATTTCACATGTATGCCAAGCAAAGACTCAGATTTGACTGCACATCCAAAAGTTTGATGAAAAGCATCACTGTTTACTGTTTAAGGTCCCAAGAATTTTGGCTGTGCAGTTTTATCGGAAAATGCTAAAATAGTAGCCAAGTATTCAGGTAAGACTCTGATCAGCTTGGAGAGATGTAGGGGATTTCAGCCGGAAGGGGTTTTGTCCTAGTTGGAAAATTCACAGAAGGGATTTTGTCCACCTTGTAAAAAAGAGCAGGGGGGATTATATCCACATTGCAAAAAACACGGAAGGAATTATGTCCACCTATACAAAAATGAGCAGAAGGGATTATGTCCGGGAGGGATTTTGTCCTACACTCCCGAAGTACATTTAATGATTTTAATCTCTTCTCTGGAGCCCTTAAACCTCTGTTGTTTAATGATGAGTTCTCTTTATTAGAGCTCGATGAATGTTTACTGTCGTGTCAAAGATTGGATGAGTTCATGAATCCAAAGTCTGTTTTCAGGTTAGCAAAACTAAAAATAGCATATCAGGTATTTTCGTGAAGTGTTTGGAAATAGTGCCATGAGAATAGCAAACATATTCGCAATACTCTGTAACAGTGGACGAAGTGGTGTAGCAGATACATCGATCACTGGGATCTGATTGTCTTGAGAAGAGTAAATTGTTGTATTGTCACCATGCAATCTCTCTGTTTTTTTTGTTTTGTTTTTTGTTTGTTTGTTTTTTTTTTTGTTTCTTTTTTTTTCAGTATTTTACTTTGGATCTTTTATATCAATTGTGGCTTAAAAATTATTCATTTTTTTAATGTTTTTATTCATACCCCACTGAAAAAAGAAAACAAACAAAACAAAAAAAAAAAAAAAAAAACATCAAAAAACTGGCTAAATGGGCATTATTGCATCTGCTGTTCATACACCATTAGACAGGAACCTGGCTAATTGGCACTTACTGTATTTACCCTTAGTCTGAACAAACCGTGTGGACCCAGAGCAGAACGCAGAGTGCATGATTAGAGTCGTTACTGAATGTCTCTCATTTGGCAGTTTTTAGATAAATAAACAGGTAGTTGAATGGCCTTGTCAAACTCTTGAGGCAAGTATGGTAAGGTGTCAGAATGTTTAGGGTAAACATGGTATTTTTCTCTCTTCTTTCTTTGTTTTTTTAGCAATAAACAACGTCATTATCTCAACACTTTATCATCATTCAGTCTGATCAGGACTTTTGTCTGCTTACAAAATTAATGGATACTATAGAATATATGAATGGACAGAATTAATCCAGAAAAGATCCAGATGACACTGCGCAGATGCACAGGTTGATCTTGACCTTTGCTATTCAAATGCAATAAGAGCTCATCATTACACACCTTAAAGACTTTTTTTGACATTTAGCATGTTTGGTAAATATTTCAGCAGAAAACATTTTGAAATATTTTCCTCATTTTTTCCCCCAAAAAACAGAATTTGACATTTCATGCAAACTGTCTGTTTGAATTTCTGTCGGAAAGGAGCACATCAATTTGTTGACTGCTGAATCTGCCTATAGCGTGGTTAGTGTTAAAACAGCATAAGAATTTTCACATCACGGAGATTTAGATGAAAAAAGAAAGGATAAAAAAAAAAAAAAACGCATAGAGATAAGATATTATTATGAGTAAACAAAAGACTGTTAAAGGGATCAAATCTCCGACCATCGATTTAGTTTTTTTCTTTATGGACAACAAACTTACTGTTTGAGCTATGA
The DNA here is from genome assembly GCA_964016985.1 of Anodontia alba. NCBI lineage: Eukaryota > Metazoa > Mollusca > Bivalvia > Lucinida > Lucinidae > Anodontia > Anodontia alba. The sequence continues at coordinate 54,771,642 of OZ024822.1, forward strand.
TCCGATACACATGCAAGAAACCCTATGCAGTCAGTAAACCAGAAAAAACCTAGTGGCATTATTTAAACCCCTAACAACCCTGGATTATTCCAGTCTTAAAAGTACAAAGACACAACAGTAAACATTCATCCAGTAATATACCAGGTTGCATTTGTCAATTTCATTGGTTAGGTCTTGTCAATATCAATCTACATGCCATAAATAATAAATATGGTTCAAGCCATTTAAAAGGTACAGTAATTTTCACAAACTGAATTGGGAGGGACAGATATGCCTCGGCAGTCAACTCTTTATAAAGAAATCTCTTTTTACAATATCATTGATTAGATCTTGTAAATATGTATACAAAAAATTATCAAAATATTTCAAGCAGTTTAAAATTTAAGAACCTTTAATGTTTTTTCTCTCTTAACTGAGCCCTTAAACCTCTATTATTTTATAAGGTGTACACATTAACTATATATAGAGAGCTAACTATATATAGAGAGCTGGTGCTTGTAAAACACTATGCATCCAAATGCCTGAATCTATCACTGCTTGACTCCAACACTGCTTGCCCATGATTGGTAACAACAGTACAAATATACGAGATTTCAATGTTATTTTCTTAAAAGGGAAATAACTCTAAAATGGGAGATAATTTGGATAAGAAAAAAATATGGGTTACCTATTTGGACACCTATTTTTCCATGAAGAATCCATATATGAAATTTCAAAACCCTAGCATGCACAGTTCAAAACTTATGCTGTGCATCAAAAAGTGTGCAATGTAAAAATGCCCAATATGACAAAGGGCCATAAATCAAGAAGTACTTTTCAGAATTTATTCAAAAATTGATCAGGTCATCTACTCATCAATACCAATCTATTCACCAGGTTTCAAGGCTCTAGCTTCAATAGCTTTTGAGATATTTTGCTGACAAGATTTCATCCATATTTTTTCAAAAGGCCATAACTCTGGAAAGGGGCATAATCCTGATGGAGTAAAAAAATATGTGTCAGCTATTTTCTCATGAAGAATCTATATATGAAATTTCAAAACCCTAGCATGCATATAGTTCAGAAATTATGCTTTGTATCAAAAAGCGTAATGGACTGCCGCATGCACGGACGGACACACGCATGCACAAACATCCCAGAAGCAATATGCCCCTCCAACTTCTTTGAAGTTGGGGGCATAATTACACTAGGTGGCATTTGACATTTTCAATAAGATTATCACAAACTAATTATGGATGGACAAGCTTCTCAAGGCTAATAAATGCTGATGACAACGCCAATGCCTGGAGTAGTGCAAAAGCTCTTACTGTACTTTTGTACAGACCTGTAAGCTAAAAATGACCCAGGGTTTTCAGAGAAGGTCCTTCAAAGTTGTGGATTGATGGATCATAATATCTCCTCCTTTCACTCAGGTGAGCAAAAAAATAGTGGACCAAGTTATAATGCTCCAGACTTCAAAGAAGGTGGAGGGGCATAAAACTTGGTGGTTGTTTGACTGTTCCTTTGTCCAGTCTTAGCATATAGTCAAAAAAAGTTACAGATATGATCTTGAAATTTTTAAATAATATTCCAGGATTAAGGGGACTGGTATCTTTTTTCTTTTTCAGTTTAACTGGTATAGTAATGTAGTCATACTACAAAGAAAATAGTAATTTGGGCTTATACACAACCAACTATTCTACTTGTTAAATACCGTCATAGAAAATGAATGTTATTGTTACAGGAGAAACAACTCTATCGCCAGTGCCGCTGCCAGGGATCAAACGCAAGCAACTGGCATGAAAGGCCACCATTTTACTACGTCACTATTATGCTGACGGTTTGGTGTTTTAAAACCCTTTCAACATTATTTAAGTCATATTGAGACAGTGGAAAGATGATAATGAAAAGTTCTGTGCAATAAAGCGCCCTAGGGCCTACAGTCAAGAGCTGAATTCTGGGTTTTAAAATGGGACCTTGTGACAGTGAGCTATCCAGCTGTCCAATCTCTAAAAGAGCTGGCTTGTATTGCAAGGCAGTACAATTTTGTCATATACATGGACATTTCACTACTACAATAAGTGAAATAAAATATGTGTATTTTGGGTAACCCTATCCTATCTAACTTTCTTGGTAAAATAGAAGTCTATCATTTTTTCATGTTTTCTCAAAAAAAAAAGGGGGTAGGTGGTACTATGATAAAATATTTATACTAAATCACTCTTACATTTAGGGTACAATCTTGGTCCAGATGTGGACTCTGAGGCCTAATCAAGTTTATTTAGCCATGTAATAGTTTCAATTACCAGCCACCCTGTCCCCCCAGCATGGTGCCACCAATAACACCTACTGACCTTGTCATAAAAAATAATTAGTGGAAGCCAGATTCTGAGGTAGGAAATGTGATAAGGTTGCAGGGTTATCTATCTATATGGCCTCAGTATCCCCGAAATTGGTCATTCAGAGATTTGCTGAGCTATTACATTTACAAATTTTGTATATGGAATCAGCTGGAAAACATGAAGCAATTCTTCCAAATTTCTTGCAAAGCAATTGTTTGCAAAAGAACCTTTCAAGTGAAATTGAGTATGATTTGGGATCTGAAAGCCAGTTTCAAAATTCTGAAGAGTTGCCAACACTGGTCCAAGGAGAAACTGTCGCAAGAAAACGACATGAGCGTATTGCATCCACAGAAGGGCTTAAGAAGAAAGTGACATCAAACATCCACACCAAAGCCAACTTATAAGGGTCCAACTAAGTAAGATGTACAGAAATTTATAGATTTCTGTTCATACTATGTGGTCATTTTTGGGCAATAAATGCTTATTTAAAATTTTGTCTGTAGACTCTCTATTCAGTGATGTCTGAGAGCCAGAAACTCCAAACAGTGTAATCCCTGAACAATAAGTAATCTTCATGTGTCTGTTTGTAACAACGGTCTCCTTTAGATTCTAAAATTCTGTCATTCTCACATATAAACTTTACCATTCGTGTAAAACATTCTAAGTTTCTGTCTTGTATTAAGTCTCTGTTGTTTACAGCTATGTTTAAGTTTAAGTTCTGCATTTAATCTTTAATAAAAGATTGTTTTCTTATCGGATCAGCCCTTTCCACCAAGCTGCATTGTCTTCTGACAACTCTTGTTTGTTTTCTGTTGTGGTTGAATTGGCAACTGTGTAAAGTTCGTACATTGTACCATACATGTATTTACCCTAATTATTGTGTACAAGGTTTTTCTTTGTTTTGTGTCATTTCCTAATATACTTTATTTACCCTAAGTATTGGGACACCTTATCTACCTAAAATACTTGTCCTAAAATTTTTTTTTTTTTTTTTTTTGTGTTAAGGTTTTACGGCCCAGTCAACCCAATGGGGTCATGTCGAGCGCGGTCAGTTTACCTAACCACACATTTACTGGGCAGGCTTAGTCCTCTAAGCGGTTAACCAGTATTGTGCACATTCGAAATAGCCCATTTTGCTACCCCTTGATCCATCTAAAATAATGCTGTGTGTATGGCAAACAGTGTAGACCCTGATCAGATGCCACATTTTGCAGTGTCTGATCTGGGTCTTCACTCTTTGCAAAGGCCTGTCTCTCCCTATACTTAGGGTTATCACGGTATATATAATTTATTAAATCCATATAATTAATACATTGTGTTAAATTAAAAGCAGACATTTGTACATTGAAATACAAGTGTCATTTTGAGATATACTAGTGTCATTTTGAGCATTTTGATCTGAAATAAAAGTGCATGTTTATTTTTGTCTGAAATATATGTTCATATTACAGCGCATAATAATTTGAGCCCCGGCATGGGAAAACCAACAATATGGTCTGTGTGCCCAGCGAAGACTCCGACCAGCCTGGACATCCACCCAGTCTGATCTGAGTCTTTGCTGTGTGCTATCTGGGTAGCTAAGGACCCATGAATTCTTCTTGCGACAGCAAAGGCTCTGATATGATTGTGCAGAAGTCCTCTGTGTTTACAGGCCAAATATTGTTGGTTTTCTTGTCGCATGACTATAGTTTTTAACTGAATGAATTTTTATCTGTATTGAATATTATGTATATTGAATATTCTATTCAAATTCTAATCAAATTTGTACTATTGTTATCGAATAATGTATGTTTGTCTTGTATCCACTGAATGAAATTAATTTGCTTTGCTGTTTTACATTATTCTATCTCTACATCACACATGTTCATAGACAAGATTTTCTCTCTGCTGTCCACCACAACTGCAGACAGCTGCTATTAATTACACCCTGTGGGGCAAATTCATATGATGCTGATAATAATAACCCTAATTAACTAATTATATCTCAGAGTCCAGATCTGGACTGAGATCATCACGAAAACATGCCTATATAATACTGACCCCCTTAAACCCCACTTTTATATAGTAAAACTGGGGTTTACAGGGGTATACATTATTTTTCTTACTTCTGCTCAAAACATAGATTGTGGGTACTCGTTAGAACTGCCTCGGTGAGGCGGTTCTAATGAGTACCCACAATCTATGTTTTGAGCAGAAATATGAACAATATCAGAGTTTTTTATCTGAAAAATTACAGTTTTTAGAGGTGAAATTTTCTATATATTTGAATACATGTGTTTTCGTAATGTTGTACCATATATGTAAGACTGAAATATTCTGTCAAGAAGGTCTGAGCAAACATTGTAGGCCCAGATCAAACTGCTCCTGTAGGTAAACTGTTGGCCATTCTGTCAGTATTTTTGGACACATCTTACTTCTAAGGATAGGCAAACCAGTTTGGTAAAATTTTATGTGAAAACAGGCTTTCAAGTGCCCTCCAGTGAAAAAGTAGAGATATTAAGTATGGCTTAAAGTAGGGCAAAAGTAGGCATTTCAATCATGCAAAGTAGGGATAGTAAGGATGTTCTGAGTATTTTCAGCTCAGTGTGTGTGTGTGTGTAGGGGGGGGGGTGGGGGGGAGGGAGGTTGACTTCCTGTATATGACATAGTATTGATGTGTGTGTTGAATGGCCCCCTTTTTCAGTGATGCCAGGTATATGATTAGCCCCCTATTCAACAAAAAGTATATGATTGACCTGATTTTTCTTGAATCTTATGTGAAAGGCCCCACTTTTCTGGTTTTTTCACATCCCGGTAAATGCATTTATTTTTTCACTCAGAGATTTGTCAAGACTGCTTGTTCTCTTGGTATTCAATGAACTGACTGCTATATTTGTCTAACTACCAACAATAAATGGGTATAAAAACAAAGGGCAGTATATGAATAGGTCAACATTTCAGATGATCAAATAAATGAATGGGTCCATTTTTTCAAAGGTCAGGTATATGAATGGCGTAGGTTTCGAAATACTGGCTTGCACACCCTTACCACATTCACCCCTTCCCACCATCCACAGAGGTTTTCAGACATAGAAAATGACACAATAATTAACAGTGAACAAAAACACTGCATTACCATGGAAAGCAAATGCCAAATTAAATCTTCAAAAAAAGGAGTACAACTGAAGTAAAAATATTTTATACACTTTTTCATCGAGATGGCTCAGATTATGTTGATCTGATATTTACAATTTCCAAGCAAGCGAGGAAAAAAAAAAAAAAAAAAAAAAAGAAAAATTACAATTTTTGGTCACATCAAACATTTTTGGACTAAAAATTAGAGTATCAAAAGGGCATTTTCAGACAAAAGTAGGGAAAAGTTGGAGCACAAAAAAGTAGAGAAAAGTAGGGCCTGCTTGAAAGCCTATGTAGTCCAAATATATTTGGTATAATTGTTATGGTATAATTATAATTAAAATAAAATGTTTAAAAATTCCCTACCTATCCTACTCTAAATACCCTAAACACATTCTTTAGTTTGGCCTTATCACCCACAAATTCAGTATTGTCAGTTCAGATTCTAATAATGCAGAGATCTAACTGAATTTGATTTCAGATCACGACTTCTGAATTCACTACATGAATTGCGATATGTAACGTCTCAAGTCAACAATATTTCAATAGTTTAGAGACATTGCCTCCAAATTTGTGGGACTTTTACCCGACCCGATCACATGAATTCGGGTCCTGCATAATTTCTAGCAGCTCTGTCATGGAGGCTTTAGGCAGCCCATTTATTTCGCGGGCCCCGATGGGGGCGGGGACCGTGCTTTCCAGTGTATGCCGGTAGCCTATATATCGTTCGCTTACCTGAAATCCATTTTACTGCTTCAGGATTTTTCCTAAAGATATTTGACCGTTTGTGCGTTTTTTGTCTTTGTTTCTTTTTGGTCTTTTTGGTCTTTTTTTTTTTTTTTTTTTGCGAGTCTACACCTTACGAAAAGCAAAAACAAACATAACGATGTTCAGTTTACAAACCGATCGAACACACATTAATGTGTCGAAGTTTTTTTCAGTTTATCACGTAAACAAAAAAGCATAAAGTGTATGTTTTAGATGAAATTCTACATCAATGTGTACCTTATGCACAAAACCAATCGTGCTTAGCTTGTAAGTAGACGGAGAATGGAGAGAAATAAAGTTCGAAGTGGAGAAAAATTCAAAATGGCCGCGACTGCAAATTTTGTAGGCTGACGTCGCAAGTCTCGTGATTTACCATCTTGCATTTGGAATACTTGGCGTTATTGGCTGTTTTGTTGTTATTATCGGCACGGCGCTATGTCAATAGCCTGTGCCAACTCACCCTTGTTTTTCAGGATAAGCACCGAACCACCCAAGCGTTTTTTGGACCAGTACATTTTTGGTCACACACATCACTGGTCACATAGTCTATAGTAGGCCCAGTGCATCTACACGCCGAACCGCTTCGCGGTTCGGGTTGGACTCACTTATAATCTAGTCTATACGTAGACCCTGTTTTACATTCCAAGAAACACAGAGGTGAAGAGATAATCTATCTGAACTGCGTGTCTTTCGATGGTGCTCTGTTCCGAAACAAATATCGAAGTTAACGATTTTAAACACTACGTATTTCCATCATTTTTCTGCATTTTTTTTTTTTTTTTTTTTTTTTTTTTTTTTTTCTTTTTTTTTTGGAACTCTTGCTAATATAAGTCCGAAGTACAATAGACACAAAACATGATAATCTTTAAGAATTTAAGTTATGTCTGCAAAAATGACTACGCAGCATGCCAAAAATCGATTTTGTTTTTCTGACTACATACTTTGGTGTTAGACAATGTGCAAATCACTCATTTTCGATGCCGATTATTAAAAGTAATAATACTTCAACGTATATAACCCTCAATTGTTTTAGCAACTAACAAAGGAACAGAACAACACATTATTTTCTTAAACCCTGACCTGATCCTGGGTCGCAGTTTGGTTACATACGTGTAAAGGAGGCCAACATGAATAGACAGGATCCTACCTATTTATACTCGTAAAAATACCATTAACTATTTAAGAAAAAAAAAATAAAAATAAAAAATAACACCGGATGCATTCCCATTGTCATTTTCGGCTAATAAGCGATATTTTAGCCCTAACATATACAATCGATGAAATCTATGTTTGCGACTAAAACGTAAAATAATCTACTTAAACCCAGATAGAATATAAAAAAATCAAACCAATTTCCAATATTCGGTGCCAAAAAGTGAACTCAGGAACCAAACACCATGACTTAGGAACAGAACACCAAAATTTTAGGAACAGTGTACAATTCAGGAAGAGAACACTGTATCTAGAGACAGACCATCATTATTGTCACAGCCCTAAAGGTCCAGGTAATTCATATGCTGTAAACGTTCCGAACGACGATGTCCCCATAACCGATAAAACACTTCACAAACACTGCAGAGATTACTGATGATAATTGTCAGCATAAACTATCCGAAGCTTTTGCATTTCTCTTTGTCATATTGTTTCAAGAATCACCTAGTATACCATATTTAAGGTATTAACAAATCATAAACTCTTTAAGTGTTAGGTTTACGACTTATTTAAAATACGGGGTGTCTATATGTAACACCCATTAGTCTGTATAGTGTGTGATGCAAAATATGAGGTAAAAGTACTTGACATTTCATATAATCTGGTAAATTGGCTTAAAAAAAAATAGTTAACAACTTTTGCTAGTTTATCACTCTAAATCTGTGGATTCACAATTTATATAACTACGGAGTGTATATGTAACTGAGATATGTAATACCATATTAGTCTGTCTTATATAAGATGTATATATTTTAAATGTGAGGTGAGAAGGTTTTGAGATTTTTTTATTTATTTTTTTTTTCTTCATTTATGGGTAAAGCAGCTTAAAACAGACAGCAACTTTGCTAGTTTATCACTCTAAAACTGTAAATCTACAATTGTATAAAATACGGGATGACTATATAACACCCTTAATCTGCCTAATATATGATGTGCATATAAAAATGTGGTGTGAGAAAGTATTTATTCCAAGGCGGTTCTTCTTGTGGTTTGATATTGCTATAGTTCGTTATAGCATGTATGTATTGCTGATATCATTTTTATTTTGAATAGCCGTTCGGCCAATTTGCGGGAAAGTAACTATCCTTTTGGCTTTCCACTTGTGACATTTCCTTTACGGTGAAGTTGTTTTATGTTTGTGTTTCTTTCCCTTTGGTGTCTTGGATGGAAGGTGTGAGGTAATTGCATCGATTCCTGACCATTGCCTTCACTTCTATTTTGATATTTGATTGAACCTCATGTGTGTTACGCTCTGGGCGGCTAAGACGCACCGAGGGTGACTTCTAACTTTTCGGAGCAATTCTAGGAAAATCTAACTTTTCGGAGCAATTCAGAAAACTTATTAACCATTATATAAGAATTGGCTATAGCTGGATATTATGCGACAGACTGCATGCCTAGTTGTCAATCATTGTTGATGGCTATGCTTCACTCTTTAATTGCACAACGGCGGTTCGGGCCTCAGACTCAATGATGGCCTCTTCGTAAAACTTTAACCAGTGGGTTGGGGCTTGGCGATATGTCTTTGGCTTGGCCCGCCGTGGTTCAACTTTTGGTTTTCATTTACTCTGGCATACAGTAGAATTAGCCATGAGTATTCGTCATTGTTTATTATAGTGATTAATTTGACTATGTTTTTGCTTTCAAAACATTAAAGGCTGTATATCAGTTCCTATATCAGTCATTTCTAAGCCAGATGTAGAAGTTTTTTAAATTCCCGGGTTCCGGCGCCAAATAATGTGGCGAATCACATTTAAAACAAATCTACCAAATTAATGTTATTTAAGTTTTATGCCACATTAGAAATAAATACAAACAATTACAACACAGAACAAACTATTTAAATGACACAGAATATTAAAGAAAATAATTTACTGTATAACTGATACACTTGTATATAGTTTTGATTTATTTAGAACTCAATCATATAACACTTTCCTTCAATGATCCATTTACATTTTCCACTGTTTGTGTTCTCCTGATTATCCTTTTACTGTTTATGTTTATCCTGAACTCTTTACTGTTCCTAAAACTCCCTTTTGTTTCCACCAATCTGAATTATTCCCTTTTCCCTGTGTAACTTGGTCCCTTTCTTTTTGTTGCTAACCTTTGTTCTTAACTACGGCGTCATTAACGTCAAAACGTGACGTAAACGCCAGTAAAGCTCCTATTGCTTATGTTTTATCAAAGATTACAAGAAAATCCCGTTAAAGTATGTAAAAGGCAAGGAAACTGAAAGAACATTGAACAGACATTAATTAATTCGTGGGATTTCTACGACATGCTTCACTCTTTAATTGCACAACGGCGGTTCGGGCCTCAGACTCAATGATGGCCTCTTCGTAAAACTTAACCAGTGGGTTGGGGCTTGGCGATATGTCTTTGGCTTGGCCCGCCGTGGTTCAACTTTTGGTTATCATTTACTCTGGCATACAGTAGAATTAGCCATGAGTATTCGTCTTTGTTTATTATAGTGATTAATTTGACTATGTTTTTGCTTTGATGCATTGACTGAGTTGGGAGCATTTAAGCGAACCGATTTTTTTTAAGTATTTCTGTATTAAGAGAAGCATCGGGACCCAGGGTGAAGTTGGCTAGCTGTAAAAGTGCTTTAAACTCCGCCCCCGGTGGTTTACTCTACTGACCGTTCTAAGGCGATGGTCCCGGTGTTAGTCTTACTCTTTGTTGCTTTGTGGTTTATTCTACGAGGCGATTTGTTTTATGTCTTACCTTGTGTCATTTTGTTCTCGTGTTTTTTTGTTTGTTTTTTTTTTGTTTTTTTGTTTTTTTTTTTGTTTTTTTTTTTCAGTCCTTTTAGCATTGCGATTACCTCGCTTGTGGAAGAGAGAGCTAAACTTAGTGCTTTTCGTACGTTTGTTCGATTTCTACCTGTTTGGATTTGTCGGTTTCCTCTTCCTCTTAGTGTCTGGGAAGAGCTGCGGTTTGTGATTGTGACACTCCTTGGACTTTTCTCGTACCTTTTTTTTTCCAATTTGATCAAGCTCCGGGTTTGCCCAACTGTACAATTTCACAGAAGCCTCTAACAACGGTAGATATTTTTTTTTTTTTTTTTTTTTTTTTACATATACAACTCATATAATAAACAGACATTAAAATAATACAACACTTCATACACAATTTTGACGCAAATCTCCTCACGTTGGCACGGCTGGAGAATTATACTGGTATATTACTTGATTAGCCTGCTTGATTAATCAATTTAATACACTCAGTATATATACCCAACCAAATGAGGAGAACTGTGTGCCAGTGTGAAGAAATTGCCTCCCTTTCCAATAATATCTATACGGCGCCCTTTTTTTTTTTTTTTTTTTTTTTTATTACACTTTCTTAATTATTGATCGATCTCATTATTATTATTATTATTTATTAAGCTCATTTTAATTTTATCATTTCTCTGTTTAGTCAAGGCCTTAATAACGTTTTTGTATGTTGGTAATCCCTTGAACCTTTTGTTCACTGTTCCCAGTTCTGGCTGTTTATACCATTGTATTAGACCCTTATTTGGCGGCCCCGGCCCGTCCAAGACTCGATGGAGTCTAAGTACTGCACCTCACATTGAGGTCAACTGTCTTTGGAAGGACACAAAAAATAAACAAAAACAGACTAAGGACATGTTCTATAATTACATAAGATGAAGCCTGCTAAGATTCTACCCTTTATTCTACAATCACGCACGTCACCTTATAGAGTGACGTCATTGACGTCGCAGCTGTATATCCGACGCCATGATAGACCCATCACTGACGTCGACGTATCACCCGCGACTTCTATCCCTATTAATGACATCGACGCGGTCGATGGTGAGCGCCTGCCAACTGGCGGCAACGTCGTCCGCGTAACGTCATATCATATGCAAGCCCCATTTCCATACATGCACAAACGATTATAATGTATGGATGACAATCAGGGACATGACGTTAAAAATGTCGCAATCCTAAATGTCACTGACATTACTAATGAAAAACACCTCCGACTTCCGGATAATGATCAGAGGGAGAGTAACTGGATCAACTCCGACTATTTTAAACTCGGTGCCCTGATCAGACGAAATCGGAACACTTAACGAAATCGGAACACTTAAAATATAACAGTGATTATGCAGGCGGAATAAATACAATTTTCAACAATTTCTTAGACTCATTAAATTATCCATTAAACTTAGAAAGAGAAAAAAAAAACTGCTATATAGGTGCCTGTATGTTCGTGCGTATGTTTGCGTATTGCATATGCGTATGCAAACCTAAATTTCTAGCCTACGCGATTCTTATGGTACTGCACATTTTACATTGGCTATTCCGATCCTGCACTGTTTTCTTATTTTGTATAAACTAAATCACACCTTGCGACTGCTGCCTCAAAACGACTGGTCAGTCCGCACATGCCAGCGCGGCCTGCTCAGTGTCCCCGATAGCAGTTACAATTCTCGCAACCCGAGAAGTTCCGACCAGACTGCATAACCTAGCGCAGCCTGCTCAGCATTCCTGAAATAAGCCAGGTAACATATGCAGTATCGGACAAGCGCGCGCTGCAATATATAGTTTATAGGTTTACTATTCAGATACGGACATTTTCCTGCTTTTGATATTTGAACAGAAAAAAGACTACAAACATAATATTAATATAAATTAACGACGCGCCGAACTGTCTAATCATAATTTAAACGGATCTTTTGCGTTGTCTAGTTGTCCTTCGAATTGGACTGTATCGGTGAGTTTATATATAGTAAGGTTATACTCTTGCCACGCATCAATTGCACGATATGTGCGGGATTTTGCAAACATTATGCGATTATCTCGCTTTTTGCGTTTCGCAACCAGTTTAGCATTATTAAATTTGCGTAACTTATATATCACGCTACTATTAATAACTATAACAAATGGTCCGACTGTGGAAAATGGACCCTACCTCTAATAGGTATTAAACTTAGTCAGCTGGCACTGCAGTATGCTCTGGGTCGTAACAATGTGACTTTCCCATACAAATATCCCGTAGGCCTGAGGGCGATACTTTTTACTATTTCACTGCCAGTGTGATAGTAACAAAATGTCATCCTCCGGGTAAAAGTGAAAAAGATAGCACATGCACGGAATACCAGGGTGATAGTAAAATGTATGACATAGGAGGTACTACTTCAGCGTACGGGTCAGTAGTCTTGTTAGGTATCACATTCCTGAGAGAGTGATACTGAAAAAATGCCCGCCCGAGGAATATGAATATCATCAACCGAGGTGACATATAACCACCCCGTATTTTATATAAATTGTAGAGCCACCGTTGCAGAGTGAAAAAAAATCTAATCAAAACTAGCAAAAGTAGTTGACTGTTTCCCACCTGATCCACTAGATCAGTTTTAAAACAACCAGAAAATCTATAAAAAATATTGTTTTTGTTAAATGCTTTGTGCTTTTTTACATTATAAAATAGTAAAATATTAAAGTACCACATAAAAAATTCTATACCATCGAACATTGTTGAGTTGTTTTGTTTTCCTATTGAAAGATTTGTCTAACAATTAAATAAAATGTATTCTCCAGAATCACTAACATTGTAACCCCTGAATATACAAAAATGCAATACAAATGTTGATTTATTAGCAAATGTTGCCGTCGACCGTTTTATCTACTTTTTCACGTTTTTATTTAGAAGTTGTTCGTACTGAAAAGCTGATTTTGGATATAAAAACTTTCAGGTTACCGAAAATTTCATATAAAACAAGTCAACCATGTTTTCGCTTTTCGATGTTTACCAAACACATTTTGCCATTTTGCCAGTATTTTTTTTTTTTTTTTTTTTTTTTGCCAAATTAGAGTCTTTGATCATATGGGCCTTTTAGCCTTTAACAACATAATCTTTTTGTAAAAAAAAAAACAAAATTATCATTTACTTATGCATTCAGTATAGTAAGTGGTGTTATGCTTTTTGTTTCATTACATGAATTAAACAATTTGTTTTTCAAAAAAATTATAACATTGTGTGAAAAAAAATAAAGTGTTTTGATACATCTGACATTTAAAATGTTTGCTCTGAAATGTCTTTTCAATCTTAATAATGTACATTTTCAGAGACATTATAATATAGCGTTGATTACTGACATAAATTGTGACGATATCTACTACATTTCTTTTTTGGAGCAGCCTACAAATATAAAAATGGGAATCCATTATATATATATAAACATGCGAATCCATTTTGTTTGTTTAGCTGCATCAGCATTTAATGTATGCATAGCTTGTCCCCGTCATAGGTATTATGGAATCATATGCAGAGGTATTCATGTTTTCTTCTTTTGTTGACTTGAGCATCCTACCATTTTTCAGCAATTCACTTTTG
>OZ024822.1:54785610-54885663 GCA_964016985.1 Anodontia alba
CCCCCCCCCACCCCCCCCCCCCCCCCCCCATGAGAAATAACTGTATTTACCTGTTCAGCAGAAAGTTGTCTATCGGTTGTCATAGTTGTAAGATAGTTAAAATAACCTGACAATGACAGATTTTGTACATTTCAGAAGTTCTTAAATTTTGAACAGGGGTTTTCGTAAAACCCCAATTCCAACAAAAACAAAAGACACTCATTCATATCCTATACTGCATCCATATATACTAGGAAAGTTGGTGGATTATTTTAAATAAAATCCGGGATGTCTATATAACGAAAACCCCAATTCAAATTAAAAAAAAAGACACCCATATATATCCTATACTGCATCCATATATACTAGCGAAAAGTTTTAACCCGCCACATGTCTAGGAAAGTTGGTGGATAATTTAAATAAAATGCAGGATGTCTATATAACGTCCCACAGTATGTCTTCTTAAATATGATGAGTATACAGTGAAATGGTTCGAACACCGATGGCTCATCTACCATAACTTATTCAAAATCCTCATACACTTTAGATAGGATATTCTATATATTTAATTAAAAAATCATTTCCTTTATGTGGTATTCATTTGGGGTTATGTTCTGTTGCGCGAATGTACGTTTCTATGAATAATATATCGTGTTCTATTTTATTCATCCTCCAAGATCGAAATCATACAACCATCCCTCGAGGCAAGGAATTTGCTCCTTCAAGAAAATGAATTTGCTCGGTCATTAAATGGATATGAAATTTAGATCGTTAATAATATAATTAACATCGACCGAGAAAGTCTGGTTTAATAGGGTACCGGATACTTTTTTCCTTATTTTTACTAAAAAATATATGCAGTGGACACCTACCATCAATATGACATTTTAAAAGCATTGTCGGATCAAAGTCGATACCATGTCATTTTACATAGTTTGTTCTAAATCATTGTTTCACTGCGTTTTCCGTATACCACAACCAACGCACACACACGAAGAATGGTATTGCTGGAATGCGAATGGCTATTGGAAAGAAAAAGAAGGATGGACCAAGAGTAGGAAAGCAACTCAATACATTGACAAACCTATTTTATAAAAAAAAAAAAACAAAAAAAAAACACTGATTAACACAACTTATTACACAATATATAGAGAGAAAATAGCTTTTTCAAGATTAACCATTTCTTTTTCAGTCATCACGTTAACAAGTCCATGTAACGACCACCCTAAACTCCACTTTATATCTCGGACCCATCAGATGGGTCCGAGTTTATATATAGAGACGTGAGGTTTACAGTGGTAAAAAACATTTTCATTTTGTTCAAAAAATAGATTGTGTGTACTCGATAGAACTGCCTCAATGAGTCAGTCCTTATGAGCAGTTACTATCTACTTTTGGAGTAGATGTAAAAATATCACAAAGTTTCATCACAAAATATTTGTTTTGTTAAAAGAACTCTTTTGTGTGTTTTCAAGTTTTAACTTCATACAAAATGTCGAGGAAGTATGATAGAATCTACATATATATTCTACAACGGAATATGCATGTATAGTCTACAGCCCGGAATGGTCTTATGACAGTCCTGTGTAAACACAATAATTTTGTTCGTGATTTTGTTTTCTAAGCTCTGTTTAGCTCGAATTATAGATAAAACGCAGAAAAAAAAAGTGATTGGAAAAAATGTCAGTTTACGGTAAAAAAAAAAAAAAAACAAGCCAGAAGTCATAGCCATAAAGTTTAATTCTAATATTCATAAACCTTGTTACAATCTAAAGGCATTAGATGTTGGTTTTAAACCTGTCTTCCGTTCGGTTCTTTCACTTTTTTTTTTTTTTTTTTTTTTTTTTTTTTTTATAATCTTTCATATGCGTGGAAAACTGGGTTTTATACATAGGAATTTAGCGTTGTCTTACAAGTACAATGTAACGTAAGATCACATAACCCGACTCTAATCTTATCGATTAAAACGTCATATAATGTTTCAGAGCAGACTTCAGTTTTATTTTATTATTATTATTATAAAAAGTGGGGTTTAAGTGGGTCAAAATTATATAGGCATGTTTTCCTGATGCAAATGCAGATACCTGTATTTGAAATGCAGATATCTTTATTTCTAAATTAAATACATATATAATCTGCATTTCAAGTACAGGTATCTGCAATTCATTATAGATATCATTATTTATGGTTGAAATAGATATCCTTATTTACTCCTACGCGTATTTTCACATGCACTGTTCCACTTGTTACAATAAGTTGGGCAGCACATTTCCCGCCTCTGCAGACCACACAAAAACTAATTAAAGATGCTCAAGATTTCAGCAGACGATTCACGTGTAGTGTCAAACTTTATTTTCTCTGAGCAAAAAAAAAAAAAATTAAAAAAAGACGTTGGCAAGCGTCGCGATTGGCAGGTTAAGGATTAATCAACATGTGTGACCTCCTATTTGCTTTCCAGTATATTCGTACAGGAAAGTACAGATGAATATGCATTCCTTTACTTTAAAGATCAGAGAGGAAGACTACATTTGAAGAAGTTGCCTATCCTGAAGGTGCATCCGTTACTCAGCTGATAGGTTTTTGGTAAAGACGACCACATATACACCGAGATGCCCCCCCCCCCCCCCCCCCCGCCACCCAACACCCCGTCCATCGGGGCTTACAGAAATAGATTGGGCCCTGCAAGGTGCTTCCACGCAGAGCTGCGCATAAGTACTGGTAAATTGCTTAGAAGGTCTAAGCCTGCTCAGGCAAAGTGGTGCGAGTCAGACCGTCCCTGCACATAAACCCTATTGTTTTTTGGGGCGGTAGGGCTTGTGATGTCATTTCATCTCAGTGTCGGGTAAAAGTCCCACAAAACTGGAAGCAACATCTCCGAAATGACCTTAATAGTGTTGACGGGGACGTAAATACACAACACACATTGTTTGTTGTTGTTGTTGTTGTTTTTTTCAAGCAGCAAACAGTTATACACAACAAACTGAGACAACAGTAATAAATTTGTGAGTGTTCGTGAGAAGTACCTACATTCTATATTTTAGACCAAAAATAAGGAAAAGGATGTATTCTTATGTAAATTCACACGGACTTATTTGATTACATGCTCTCATAGGAACGCTCCACTGAGGCGATTCATTCGAATACCTTCAGTCATAATGTATGGAATAGTGGGGATTAGAAGATGAACAGTATTGTTCATATTTTTGTTCAAAGACATACATGTAGATTGTGGTAAACCCCACTTTATGTAGAAAAGTTTGGTTTACCAGGGTTTTATCATTTCCTTATTTCTACTCAAAATATAGACTGTGAGTGCTCGTAAGTTAAATCTCAGACACTGTCACAAAGTTTCGCCAGATAAATGCCCTTTTTCAGAGGCTTAAAGGACAGCAGTATCTCAAATGGGAATAGGCTGGTAACCCTAACGAGCACCCACAATAATATGTTTGGACTAGAAAAGGAAACATCACAAATTTTCGCCAGAAAAATGTCATTGTAGAGATAAAATTTTAAAGCTAACTATTCTTTCTTGATGAAGACAAAAGCTCTCGTAATAAACACTCTTGTAAATCTCACTTTATATAGGGAAAACTTAGGTTTATATGGGTATGCAATACTTTCCGTTTTGTTCTAAAAAATAGATTGTGGATACTCGTTAGAATCGCCTCAGTGAGACGGTAGAAACGCGCACCTATATGTCTAGAATAGAAAAATAAAGTTAAAACAAATCATTTGAACAATGCTTATTATAGAGATATGAAACACACATGTGTCATATGATTAACATCGGTGCTCAGAACACAATACTTCATTTTGGAATGTACAGATAGATGAAGGTGTGCGTTAGAGATTCACGAATGAGTTGTCAAACTTTCGTTTCGAATATGTTGTAATGAGTAGTTTCAGGTTTTTATAACACATCATGTATTGGTTGGCTATGCAGTTTACACGGACTATTCTCACCTAATGATCTCGTGCAGTGATAACGTCTCCCAAATGGCAATTAAGCAGCTGTTACTTAATCAATTACTGACCACATCCAATCTGCAAATTTGTTTAACAGTAATAATTTGAGACTAGGAAACTGAACTAGGTCCATCATACAGTGAAATCCAAGAAGTCTGTGTGTGTGTGTGCGTGCGTGCGTGCGTGCGCGCGCGTGCATGTGTGTGTGTGACGCTACAAAATTGAAATATAAATGAACAGACTGTACCATGCTTCAACTGACATTTTTTGTTCAGTCCACATGCTCCACGTTCATAAGCATTAAGCACAAACATTTTTTTATTGAGAATGAAATGTATTTTTTTTTTCTTCTTCTTCTTCTTTTTCTATCCCCGCTTTTGAAGTCAAAGCACTACTGGTGGGTCGATTGAACTTGCGTTTAGGCCCGAAACGGGATCCTAAACCTGAACCTGTTTCGTTAAGCTGTCTCGCGAAGAGAGAGAGAGAGAGAGAGAGAGAGAGAGAGAGAGAGAGAGAGTGAGAGAGAGAGATCACGTTAAAAATTCCTTACAAATGCCCTTGTAATCTGGGGTGTACAAGGGAATACATTTTTTCTATCAACCGTAAATTGTGAGTAGTCAATGAGGCGGTTCTAATGAGCATCCACATACTATGCTTGGAGCATCAATAAGATAAAAAGGTTACAAAATGTCAACGGGAACAAATGTCTCAAAGGAAAGTGTTATTTTACACGAGTGTGTTATCCAAATGAGAGAGAGAGAGTGGTTGCGTTATATCGCTTTGTCATGTGTATGGAATATCCTTTTACAGGTCACACAAGCCCGGTGTATTTTGGGTCGATTGTTTGTCAGTCGACCCAAAGTTACTAAGCTCAGAAGCTCTTCAGTGCTGATGTCCACGCGACTATCAGTGAATTGGGGGAAATCCAGGAAAAGGTTATTTATAGAAAATAGTCGCGTTATTCTTGTCGTTGTGACGTCAGAGTGCTGTGTAAAAGAAATCTTTTTGTGAAACAATGACTGGGCGCATGTGCTGGGACATTGGCAAACATTTTAGCCCAGATCAGACGCCGAGTCTGATCAGGGTCTACATTGTTTGCTTAAAATACTGGAAGTTTTAGCGTTAAACGAAACAGTCTACGTCTCAGTTCAAGACTATGTTCCCAGTCTGCACTAAAATACAATCGATTCTTCGGTGCTGTCAGTACTTTGATTTCTATAAATGTCAAAATTATGTACAATATTCACCAAAGGCATAAATATGGTACAAAGAACTCTTGACACTCGCATTATCAGGGATAGTCCTTTAATTTTTTTTGTTTTCAGGTTTTACGTCCCCGTCAGGCTTAGACCTTCTAAGCGGTTCACCAGTACTCAAATTCGGTCGGTTTCAGCTCTGTGCGGAAGCACCATGCAGCCCTATCTATTTCTCCAAGCCCAGATGGGCGGGGGAGATGTATGTATGTATGTATGTATGTATGTATGTATGTATGTATGTATAGGCGTCAATTCATGCTCGCGTTCATCGGAAGGACGAATTGACGGAATGAGGGATCGATTTGGGTGTGCGTGTGAGAGAGTGAACATGCATTTGCAATGACGTCATTGTTTGCGAACGGATGGAGGGGAGGGAAGAACGGACATTTAATTTATAACTTCTAACTTCTAATACCCCGTTTATATGCATACGTTTGCCCCTAGGGGTAAATTTACCCTAGGGGTAAACTCGTCATGTAAACGCATTTGCCCCTAGGGGTAAAATTTACCCACATGGGTAAAATACCCCTACTCAAGGGTAGAGGCAAATATAGGGGTATTTAACCCCTAGGGGTATATTTCGTCATGTAAACTTAATATTTAATTTACACATAGTGGTAAATTTTATAAATATATTTGGAATGTCTTAAAAAACATGTATACAATTTTTATTTTGAATATTTTATTTGTTTATTTACTTGATTTCTGCAGGTATACCTGTACCTTCTCTATCACAAATAAACTTTGCAAGTTGTGGTCAGAAGTGATTTATTTGACATGAATACTATTATGTTAGCAGTTAGGATACTGATTCAAGGCAAATATAATTAATATTATTTCATGAAAATGGTCTCATCCCTTATTTTCTAAGAAAAGCAGGGACAATTTTTTTTCTGCCAATTTGTCGTCTGTTAATTTTGCCCACAGAGCGCCGAAGGTTAAGGACAGAGCAAACATACGAAATGTCAGATATAAATAGAGGTGCCAGTTCAGACTATATATCTATTCAACAAACTCCGCACAGTCTGGTACTCACACACGTTGTATTTCAATAGTTCAATATGTGATAAACACTTGAGTACAAACGCACAAAATACTAGTACCGCAAGTGGATTGTAATGATCATGGACAATTATTACCGATGAATTATTTCATCTTTATATGTAGAATCTAATCTGTAAATAGGAAATACCTTGACCAGACTGTGCAGATCTAAAGGCTGGCAATGACCAAGTCTGCCAGGCATACTTTAAGATCACCAGAATTGAGTTTCCCGGTAGACTTGGTTTCAGATCGTATGCCAACATTCAACAATATCATAGTCAGTCTGACCTAAATTAAAAAAAAAAAAAAAAAAAAAAAAAAAAGCAATGTCAAATAGTTTATCTAGCTTATTAGCAGCTAGTTCTGTTAATCAGTGCTTGTTTCATGTCTGTAGCACACAGCTGATGAGTGGAAACTGTAAAAAGAAACTGACTTTATTACATATATGACCAGCGTAAACGCAGATGGGCCTGCACATCTGCATGGGCAGTATAATAGGGGTCTATACCGTTTGCAAACAGAATCTTTGTAGTATAGTGACAAGTGTAGACCCATGAATGCACAAGCTGATCTGAGTGTAACCTGTTAATATATGTCACAAGGTCAGTTTCTATTTGGAGAGCCTCAATTGATTTTGGGACCAGCCTGGATTCTGATGAACATATCTATGTACAGTATGGTGAGTAGAATGTTATAAACCCTGCAGAAACTTTGATGGGGCTATACTGTCTTGCTGTTGGGGAATGTTAGCACAACATTTTGGGATACAACAGTAAAATAGGAAACAATGGAACATATATTACTGACCACTAAATAATACTCTTTTCTTCCAAATCTTCCACAGCAAATTGCCTCGTAAACTTTCTCAAACAATTCATTTTTGATAATGACAATTAACGCTGAGTACTCTCGGTAAAATTTTCAGCAGACGACATGAAATAGTTTTCTTATTCTTTTTCTCACGATACAGGCTTTGATATCCCATACAAATTGTCTCTAATGATAACAATTTCCATGAAATGCCAAATCCAATTCTCTGGGAAAAATAAATATTATCAATTTGTCATCTGCTTTTTTTTTTCTCAGAGAGTGGTGAAGGTAAAAGAAACAATGTAATTATAGATAGGCTTTTAAATAAAAGAGAAAACTATCATTTGCCCCTTCTTCCTATAACACATATAAACGAACCCGTTTATCCACGAGGGTATCTAACAAGGAGGGGTAAATATTTACCCCTAGGGGTAAATATACCCCAAGAGGTAACATTAATGCATGTAAAAGGGGCTTAAGTTCTTATTTCTAACTTTTAACTTCTTACTTCTAACTTCTAACTTTTAACCTCTGACTTCTAACTTCTTACTTCTAACTTTTTAC
Source organism: Anodontia alba (assembly GCA_964016985.1). NCBI lineage: Eukaryota > Metazoa > Mollusca > Bivalvia > Lucinida > Lucinidae > Anodontia > Anodontia alba. The sequence goes on from OZ024822.1 coordinate 54,793,230, forward strand.
TTCTAACTTCCACTATGTATGTATGTATGTATGTATGTATGTATGTATGTATGTATGTATGTATGTATGTATGTATTAGTAGGCGTCAGTACATACATACATGCATACATACACATATACAACGTAGAAGTTAGAAGTAAGAGGTTAAAAGTAAGAAGTCAGAAGTTAGAAGTTAGAAATAAGAAATGTCCCTACCAGGCTTTCGTACTTTTCAACTTGAGGCGTGTTCCTTTTTGTCGTTAGTGTTATTACATGTACGGAGTATTACTGTACGTTGCATTCGATTGATCTGAGATTTCAAAAGGATGTTGGGTACCTTTTTTTTTTTTTTTTTTTTTTTGTCGATTGTTTGTCAGTCGACACAAAGTTATTAAGCACAGCAGCATTTCGTTTCTTGATGTCCACGTGACCATCACTTATGATTTGTATGAAAGCCAGGTAACAGTTATTTACAGAAAATAGCCGCGTTGTTCTTATCGCTGTGAGGTCAGCTTGTTGTGTAAGAGGGTTATCTAAAATCTTCTGCTGGGTTTAGCAAACAGTGTTGAGCCAGATCAGACGCCGCAGTACACGGCGTCTGATCGGGGTCTACACTGTTGGCTTTCAGTAGATGAATTAAAGGGGTAAACGAAACAAGTCTTAAGTCCCCGTCCAGGACCATTTTCCCATCCTACACTCAATCGACCCACCAGTGCTTTCAGTGCTTTGATTGTCACCACTGCGAACTGTGCTCGGCATGTACCAGGGTTGTGGTCTCCCATCCAAGGTTGCTGGTTTTCTCTGCCACGTATAGTCACATTACGCCAGTAGTCTAGTCTATGAGTCTAAAATAAGTTTGGTGTCGCAGTAAACTAAGTAAGCTACAGTTGAACATAGCGAATGTTAACGTTATAATCTCCGACTGTCAACATTTTTATTGCATTTGTAAATGAACCAGCTCATGAGAAAAGAGATCGCAGTCGACCAAGGAAGGCTCAGGTGAGCCTGATCATAAGTGCAGCCTCGCCAGGGCCTAGCATTTCGATAAAGGTACACGCAGCATTTTTAGATTATTCATTATATATTTTCCTTATTTCTGTTCCAATCATAAATGGCAGGTCCTCGTTAGAACCGCCTCAATGAGGCTTTATAACGTGTATCCACAATTTATATTCAGAACACAAATAAGGAGACTAATGTGCATCTAAGGTCTCAAATGTTGTATAAAGTTTTAATTAGTGTTGGAATTAAGCAAAAAAAAAAAAATAAAAAAAAAAATAAATAAAAAAAAAATAAATTAATTAATTAATTAATAAAAATAAAAAAAAAATGAATAGAATTGACATCCAACTTAAATGCACGATAGGGCCTTCATGTAATTATTTTAAATGAATCCAAATATTTCAAGTAAATCAGTATTATATTGTGCTAATGGTCGTTGTTGATGTTCTTGTTCTTTTTCGGAGAGAGCGAAATATATTGTAGAGACACGGTCACATATGAGGCGACAAGTTCTGCAACGGAAGATCAGGTGTTTTTTTCTCCAGGTTCTACGCTTTTCGCCCACATCTAATTAACGATCGGCTCAAACTGAGTGAAATAATCTTGAAAACGCTGCGAATCCAAAATATAAAATAAATGTAGAGACACACTGCATATTTTTATTTCGAAGGTTTAACATCACCGAAAAAATCTTTCCAAACTTGTTTTGCTGCGCAATGCGGCCGTCAGAACTAGAAACAAAAATCGATAATACCGCTAACAGAGTTTTGTTGTGTGGTGTTATATATTACAGGTAAATTTTGTGAGGTGATATATTTTCTCAGCGGGAATTTAATATCGGTCTTGCGCTAGCCGACGCAAGGGAGACTACTGTGAAACTACATATATATATATATAACCCTTATAAAACCGAGATGCTGGAAAACAACCTAGGGAGGGTAAAATGGATGCCCTGAGTCTACTGTAGTGCTTAAAAAAATGCGGGGTGGTATAAACACCCCACAATTTTTTCACACCCCACAAGAAAGGTTTCATATATAGAAACGCCCCATATCTGGCAACTTTCTTTCTATATATATATATATATATATATATATATATATATATATATTTAACTGTCATCAGCATCAGCGGTTTTGTACATTGGACTCATTTTTGTGTGTGAAAAATGGGAATGTTTGCCTCTTGAAACCACCTGTTATTGAAATTTAAGTAAATGTATGTTTGGTGGAATTTCACCCAAAATCGAAATATCGACCTGATATTTTTAACACAATGATACATAACCACCGTTATAAAATATGATGATTTACAATAGTTATTTTTTGACACCTTATGTCCCTACCTGAGTTCTATATAAATTTTAATAAGTCCATTTTACTATACATCTATATATCTAAAAATAGCTGGAAATAGTGAAAATAGTGTAAACTCTAAACCTGGGTTGACAGTTTTTGGCAGGCCTGTCCCGCCGGATACTTACGGATCGTAGATTAATACGGTAACAAATAGTCAGAAACTCATTCACTTAACTGAAGTATCAGTTTTGTTCCTCATAGAATTGCCTTTGATATGAGAGTCAATGTGGAAAAAGGCAAATATACTATTTAAAGAAACAATGAGAAAAAATACAAGAGGCATTTAAATCATAGCTTTTTTAGTGATGAGACAATATACAATCAAACATGCAGCCAGCCTCAGATTAGCATCCCTGCAATTGAGATAAGAGTCTTCGCGCCTGAAAAAATGCCTTTGATTCTTTGCTACCCACAGAGGCCCATCGAAGACTATTATTACATTGAACGTATAATCAGATAAATGTGATCATATGTCAACAACGTAAATAAGCTCACACAGCGGCTCATGTAGTATATTCTGATATGTTTGATTATTCCAGTCAATGAAGTGATCAGCCTGTAGTTAGTGTGCAGAGCTTTTAACGACTAATACAGTTATAATGTGTTTGCACGTTGTTGACCGTACTGTATTTACCCTACGTTTTCATAGTGACAAGTCTTTCCAAATGGTTTATCCAAGACAAACACTGTAACGCTATGCATATTCCGTGATTTGATACATCTGTTTTGTTTTGTTAGACGCTTCTGAGTTGAGCGGATGCGGTAGCTTTAAACGCCAACGTAAAAAAACATAAAGGCTTGCATTCTCTGGACTTTTCTTTTAATATTTTTGCAGAAATTAATAGGTTTGACATCCAAGTAATAATAATAATATGCATATATTTTCAATACATGTATTAGCACAAACGTCTACAAACAGCTAATTAGATATCAAATGCCTACATACACAATTCAGAAACAGACCTCATCAGATGCCACAGAATATGGTTTGCCACTTAGACACAAGAGCTGATAAACATATGGACATGTTTACATTTTAGGATAAGTATTTGTATGGAATTCGGGTGTCCCAGTATTTAAGTAAATCCGGTATGACACGAGTTTATCATGTATCCCGCATGTTTCAATGTTTCGTATTCAAATTTTAACCAATAAAAATTGTATGATCAGCAACGCGGGAAAACTTACTTTCTGACATGTTCGCCCAATGAAGAACAAAATCAGCATGCGCATCCGCGCAGACTGATTAGAGTCTTTGTTGTCATAATGAATAAATGTTGCATCCGAATTTATCCAAAAACACCGAGTGAAGATTCTGATCAGACTTCACGAAGGCACAGGCTGATCTGAATCTTCGCTGTGCGCACACATGTTCGGACGTTGCGGCCCGTGCAGATGTCTAGGAATTGCGCAAACACAGAACATAGCCTACCAATGACAACAAAATGAACACCGCGGTGTCTATGCGACGTAAGAAATGGACTAGTGTGTCATTTGCGAAAAGTGGAGGCTTAGATGAGCTTAAATGTTAGCGCAGTAGGGTCAAAGCATTTTCTATCCATCAGTATGTTCTACAATAGCCAATGAGTTTTAGCGCTTGTTATTAGCGGTATTCTGCAAACATTTCATACATGCGAAACTTCTTACGAGTAAATAGGGCCATCGGTATCATAAAAGTTGCCATGAGTAATTAAAATTGTGTCGGCCACATTCTGACTTGGTGGCTCAATAAAGCCTTGGTTTGAAGGCGCTTCTGCAGCAGAGTAAACCGGAATTAGAGGTTTATGGCGATCTTATTCATAAATTTAGAGAGATTGCACGGCAATCTAATTGTAATATAGTTCAAAAACTTTGTTAATCGTTTAAAAATCGTTATACAAATAAGTTATGTATGAGATATCACGCGACAGATTGCATACATATATATGTACAGATCGCCAGGATATGCCATTCCAAAAACATGCCTGTATAATTTTGACCCCCTTAAATCCCACTTTTGTATAATAAAACTGGGGTTTACAGGGGTATACATTATTTTTCTAATTTCTGCTCAAAATATAGACTGTGGGTACGGTTCTAACGAGTTCCCACAATCTGTGTTTTGAGCAGAAATATGAAAAACTTCAAACTTTTCAGCTGAAGACTTTCAGGTTTTGGTGGTGAAATTTTTAATTTATTTGATAAGCTTGTTTTCGTTATGCAACAAATACGTAGCTTAGACGAGAATAGGAACAACTTTAACAAAACACCAAATATATGAAACCATTGATGCACCAACAGAGAAGACCTGCAACAGAGGAACCGCTTGGAAACAATCTGTAGAAAGAACTGTTGTGAGGGAGTAGGGAGGGTGGTATGCTTAAACCCGTTTTACTTAAAACTTTTCCGTTTTTGGAGGTGAAATTTTTTATATATTTGAATAGGCGTGTTTTCGTAATGATTTATCGGGGAAATGCCGCAATCACGCGGCACCAAAAGAAGGAGAGAAGAGGAACGAATAACAACAAAACAAACACCAGATATGAAAACACCGACGTACAAACAAAAAAAACTGCAACAGAGGAACCGCCTTGGAACGATCAGCAGAAAAAATACTGAGGGTAGGATGTTTTAAACTACAAATTTATTTCTTATGTCTTTCATCTCATCTTTGAAACACCACTAAACTGAATAAACTACGTACACCAGCCACAAAATTTAGTTGTTTCATGCGAATTTGTGTTTTTACTTATACACTAGCCCATACAAGCAACATATACCTTTGAACAATTAACTTTTAATTTTCTCTTTAAATAAAATATCTAGCTAAATATTCAAAATGGTGGCACCCATGCTCAAAATAACAAAAACAAATAACTGATTATATTTTTTAATTTCTCAACCGATTGTCATCGAATATGCAGCAATGTGTTTGCTAGCTAAAGCTCAGAAGTTTCTTACAGAAATGGTCCTTAAGAGCAATTAACGTTCTCGCAAGGTTGAAAACGCTGATGTCACAGTGATCACAAAGACCAGAAAATATAAACTATTCTGTAGTGAAGTATGGGGAGATGGTTTACTGCCGCACGGCAGTAACACCAGCTGTGGTGACCATAAATAGATTCTTAAAGGAATGACCCTTGAGACCAATAAATTTGGTTTAGAAAGGATGTTTGGCCAGATAATGGCAAATCTGTCTTTGCCACGGACTTATGTAATTGTAGAATGATCCTCCTCAATTAGACAATGACCTGCATAGCTAACATAATGTATGGTGCATACAGATTTTGTTTAGAGATAAGCTCCCCATGCTCGAATATTATCGATGATCAGCCCCTTTTGCCTCTAATGGCGATCAGAAAGAATTGTCATAGTCGATAAATCGGAAAATTTCATGTTCTTAACATATTTTTTTTTAATAGACGTTGTATAACATGACATACTAAGTGTGTTTTGTATAGCTCCAGATAAGAGGGTATCCACATGTTTTCTTATGCTTTTTCGAAAAATATGAAGACATTTGATAAGTACCAGGAAGACTGCTAAAATAAGTATGAATATGTTTTCTATAAGTCGATTTTTAGTCAATGATCAGTCGGTTTTACAAACCCGTTGTCTACAGCGAAATTCTGATCGACTCCTAACACTAATAAGCAAATGATTCTCATATTGTTGCCATAAGCTCCAAATGCCTTCTTTCTCTCTTGTTGTACCTTAAGGGTAAAATATAGTGCGATAAAAACTGGTTTAAGCCCCACCCGCAGCAGCATTTTTTACTGACGGTTCCTAGGCGTTTCCTCTATTGCAGTTCTTCTTTGTTTGTGCGTCTGTGGATTCATATGTGGCGTTTGCTTTGGCATTATATAGAGGATATTTACTCTTTTGCTGTGAATACCATAAACATTGTCATCGAGTGTAATGAAAACATCAGTATTTTCACGAGTGCGAAGCACGAGTGAAAATTTGAATGTTTTCATTACACGAGATGAAAATTTTTATGATATTCACTGAAAAAGAGTAAATTTTCTTTTTATTTTATTGTTTACACGGCAATGCGCGTTTCTGACGTCATAAATAACGTCACCAAACAAAACATGAACGTCATGGCGTCGACGCTCAGTGATTAACATGTGAAACGCTGGAGAGACGACAAAAAAAATCGGCAAATCGAAATAATTTTGATACCAAAATGTTCCTTACATTCTAACAAAGAAAATGCATACCAACACTTAATACTTTAGTTAAGAAACAAAGAAGTTAGAGGTGTTCAAAAATCTGAAGTGGAGGTAAGATCCACATCTGAAACAATGAAGAAAACCGAAGTCGCCCAAAGCGAGGAGTGAAAATATAAATCGTATCAGTCACTATAGTGAAATGATACGATATCATTTCACAAGTGATTGATACCACTTTTATTTTCACCAGATATACATTGATTTCACCGCTAACAATAAAATAATTGCTATTTATTTCTCCTTCTTTTGGTGTCTCGATAAAGACTATGCTTCATGTTTGTGGCATTCCTGAGTATCAATATTTACATTTGTTATATGACGCAAAACTCCTGATGATGGCCCTAAACCTACGTGCGAAAAGCGAATACACACTTAGCTGATCATGGCATTCGTTCCAGCTTATAGAATCGTTGGTTACCTTAGAAGGTGTCGACGAAATGAGGACATGATCCGACCGTGAGGATTCGCAGGCTATGCGAGAGAAAACAATGTAAAACCAGAACAAAGGATTATATGTTAGTGCCAGCGAACGCACTCTTTGCAATTCAGTCAACACGTTTAAGCAATTGTATGTTTATCATAGTTAACTTAAATATTAGGTCACTTAAAACTTAACCATACTTGCCCTAATATTTCAAAAAGTCTATTTTACTGTATGTCGATTTGGCTAAAGGCTGCAAAAGGAGTGGCAAATAGTGTAGTGCCCGTCACAGCAGACTATGGAATCTGATCAGAGTCTTCATTTTTGCTCAGGCCTATCTTCCCACATATTTAGGGTACATACAGTAGTCATATTTTACACAAAGCTGTGGTCTCCGACTAGATAGGATAACCTTCTAATAGATAGGATACGGTAACCTTTATCCTGCTTCAAATGAATAATACCATACAATATATCAAATTTGTTTGCCGTGCTGTCCACGATATATTACACGTCATGCTTCAAACTGATGGCAAAGCTGTGGTTTTTGCAGAGAGAAAGCTTCCATGAATCGGTTTAAATTTAGAGGGAGAAAGATGGAAGCGGTTTGTTTTAATTAAAAGCATTAGTAGACAGTTGGTGAAAATAAAATGTTCAAATTAACTATACATAACAAATATATATTCTGTATAGGCAGGTTAGAAGAACCAATTACAGTGTTTTCAGAGAAAAAAATGTCCCTTTACCGCATTTTTCAGTTTTTCTACTGCTTTGACCTTGAAAATTAGGTCAAGATCACCATAATCTAATTAGTTCTTTATTATGTCCCAATTATATATCCATGAAATTAGGTAAGAATCCAACCACTGGTTCATAAGATATTGTGCAGACAAGAGAGTGTCATGGCAACGCTTATGGGATCCGCACCAGAAATAAAATGCCCCCTCCCCGTAGGTGGGGGAGAAACGTAATTTGGGAATTGATAATTACTTAAATCTTGTAAGTTACTTTTTATTAAAATGTCAGACTACTAGATCATCTAAATCTAAAGTATTGATCCTTAAAACTAAAGAGGATTATGTATTATTTGTAATTAGAGGAGAAACATTGGGTTCTCAGAAAAAGTGTGTTTGAGGCGATTGCTCCCTTTAAAATCCTGCCCGCTTTCATTACACTGCTGGTCTTAAGGGATAAGCAAACAGTCTCCAATTGAAAAAATAACACAGCTTGATGTCGAAATTTTATGTGTTTTTCATTGCGCATATCGACATCTGAATGTTATAAAAAAAAAATGATGAGACACAAGAAAACCTACAAAGCGCAATACTAGCCGAGCCACAGCGCAAATATGCAGTACGCTATTCACCATCCCTACCATAAGGGGGAGGGGGCGGAATGAAAACTCCAGGCCTTCAATTTCATCGTGTAGTATTGTTGAATTTCCATTAACCTATTTATGCTGAATCAACTCGTCTACCATTACCTTTTTGGACGTGCCCATTTCAAGTAGAAGAGATGTCTGGTTATTTTTTACTAATACCTTGTATCTTGCAGTTAACGAAAATTATGTAGACCCTGATCAAACGCCGCAGAACGCGGCGTCTGATCTGGATCTACATCGTTTGCTAATGTCCCTTAATGGGCGCTAGACAAAACTGGTTTATTTTGATTCGTATTTTTTTATTATATTTGGGATTTTTTTCAGCTCTCTTTGAACAGAATACTACCAATAAAGTAAGTGAGTTATTATATGAATGTGTCTATAAGGTAGACCCAAGTTAGACTGAAAAGAAAAACAGTTTCGTAAGGATTTCCTTTCATATACCGCCGACAGTATAATTGTTTTGTAGAGAGACAAATTATTCTGCAGAAGGACAAATACCTGTCTACTACGAGCGTATCCACTTATTTGAAAAACTTTGATTCTACATGTCCTTACATGTCCAAAAACCTCATTTAGCATAGCATGGCTCTACTATTTTATATAAAATTACTTATATGCGCATGAAAAAATACAAGTGAAGCTACTCAGGAAATGCCACAAAAAAAACGAAACACAGTCCTCCTGAGGCACCAAAAGAGGAAGAGATGATGACTAAACAAACGCCATGCATGAAACCACAAACGCCCCAAAAAACTGCAACAGAGGAGCCGCCTTAGAAAGGTCAGTAAAAAGTACTGGGGACTTAAGTTGGTTTTACTCAGTTCTGCTGCAGCCTAATGTACACATATATCTTCGATCCGCATAGGAATCATCTGCCTCATGTAAGTCGAATAATAATTTTGTATTGTTAACAACATTTGAATTTTGGTCGAGATTTGGTACCAGTAAAAATATGTGAAGATATCCAGGAAATGCCACAATCGCGAAGCACTACCCGCACGTATGAACAAAAACGCCACATATGAAACTACAGACGCACAAAACAGAAGAACTACAACAGACAAACCGTCTTCAAACGATCAGTAGGAAAACTACTGGCGACTTAAGTCGGTTTTACTCGGCCATAGTTCTGATGCAGCTTAATATAACACATACATCTTCGGTCCGCATAGGAGCCATCTACCTCAAGTGAGCCGAATAATCATTTTGTATTGTTAACAGCATTTGAAGTTTGGTGGAGATTTGGTACCAGTAAAAATATGTAAAAATATCCAGAAAATGCCACATTTGCTAAGCACTACCCGCACGTATGAACAGAAGGAAATATTATGAACAAATAAGGAAAGGAAAAACGCCACATATGAAACTACAGACGCACAAAAAAGAACTACAACAGATAAACCGCCTTGAAACGATCAGTAGGAAAACTACTGGGGACTTAAAGCAGTTTTACTAGCGCGAAACCTCACTTTTAATTCTGGTGCAGCTCCAAATTACAAACATATCTTCCGCCCGCATAGGGTCCTCTACCTCATCTGTGAAACATTGCTATGAAACACATAATCAAAAACACTGTGATGAACATAGTAAAAGGTCTCAATGGCGATCTGAAGCAGAACACAAGAAAACCACAAACAGCACCACAATAAGACCGACCACAGACACTGATAGTCAGATGCCGACAATCTGAAACAGATTTAGGACGGAGCCGTCAATACATGTACATAAATCAGTTACGCCCTTTTCGAGGAGATCTGTATTCAAAGGGCGTTTAAATTGCAGGGAAGTGAAAAGGAATATCTAAAGGTGTCTTCTTTGTACACAACGGCGGTAATCTACCTTATTTATTTAGTCACCTTAGAGGGACCATATAAATGATACATATTGGCACACAGCGACCGAGTAGATCAAAATGAGCTACAGTCCGATCAGGAGTTATGGTTAGAATCATGCAGTCGAACTATTCCCGATTCTTATACTAGAAATAACCTTCACTGCATATTTTGAATATGTTATGAGGTGCACATAATTTTTTTCCATTAATGCTATTTGTATCCATTTCGCCTTTTTCACTTTTGTACAGTTCTGACGACAAAATTAGATTTATAGGCTGCTAGTTTGTGCAACCAAAGTAAACTTTGCTGAAAAAAAAAAATAAAACTATTGCGATGACACGGACATATACACATTGTATTTATATCTTAGCCGTCACATTCATTAATAACAGTGTCTCATCCTCCGACCATTTGTATAGCCCGAGGTCACTTAATGCATCTCTACATTTATTTCATTAAAACGTAATTAAGAACGGCATGTTTAAGTCTAAAATGAGACGCCCTCTGTCACTTCGTTTATCACACTGTCTAATATAGGTGAACACGGTTGCAAAGCCTATTATATTACATTACCAGCTGTCATGCGTCTGGTGAACGTCATGTCAAATGTCAATGTTTATCGTTTTAAAAGATAACTGGGAGGTCATATTCAAAAATCAATTTCCATAATTAAGTTGGTACTTAAAATATATAATTTGCCCTGACCTGGATTTTAAAGTAATGAATTCATTACAAGGCATATAAATTGAACGTGCAAAATATGTGTGTCTAGTTCTATGGTAAAGTGGTTGATGTCTAGTCCTGTGGTGAAGGAAGAGGCTCACGCGATTGGTTTGGTGTTAAGTCTTAATTTGAACAAGCCTACGCCAGCGGCAACTACCAGCTATATTTAACTTTAAAACTCTAAAAGACTGCAGTATAACTTTCAAGAATGAAATACCTGATAATCGTATTCTTCTGTATGGCTTCTATGGCAGCTTCGGTGTCTTTTAGGGGACCCACTCGTACAAGGAAAGGTTCCAGGGATTCCATGAGGCCACTGTTTATTCCTAAACCTTTGCCAGCAGCAAGTAGAAGCTTTAGACAGCCAGGTCGACTTGTCCCTTCACCTAAGCGGACCGCTCTCGACAGCAGATTTGGACGGTTAACTAGACCAGCAGCGGGTGGTTTGTTCGGTGGAAATGCCATGCAAAGACTGCTACCTTTGATGATGAGCGGTGAAGGAGAAGGTTTAATGCAAATTCTACTTGTAGCTTCGTTAGTAAAGGGTCCTAATACGAGCGACCAAATAAAGTTCATGATGCTATCTGGACGATTCGGTAAGAATTTTATACTCCTTAGAATAACTCAAAAAGTGTTGTAGTATATTTGCATCTTCATGTACATTACGTGTTTTGTATTTACTGGAAATCGATGAAAATGTTCCTTATATTTCCTTTTAAAGTATACATCTTTTTGAAGGAAAAAATATTTGCTCTGACTGGTAGCTAATTATTTCCTTTTTGAGTATAAATCTTCTCAGAAATGATTAGTGTACAGGAAAGCAAACAGGAAGTCAGAAATGTAGTTTCTCTTGTAAAAATGGCAAACAATTTACCACGTGTGTTCAGTCCCCTTAAAGTACTTATACCTGAGTTTTCTGGAATCAGTTTTTGGTTTTGTCATTCTTTTGAATCAATTTTATGTATAAAAGCAGTTCCCTTCATGCTGTTTTGCAACTGATTCAGGATTCTGGTCTCACTAGTTCGAACGTCTATAGCAATAACGCGTGGCGCTGCAAATGCTGGAACAGACGTTGTTAAGGTGGCTGGATACATAAGACTAATGTGTCTGCCATTCTTTAAAGAGAGATATTTTGTTACTTTCTATTGGCTTACCTGTAAACCATGTCCCTTCTGAAGAGGGTTCAGCTAAAACAGGCTTTACTACTATTTAATGATTCTATTCTAGCAGGATAGAATTTGCTCCCCCTAGGAGCAAATTGTTTCAGTTACATTAGAACCATTTTCAGAAAAGAGGCAAAACAATTTTGACAGTTGTCTCGCTTGAAGTATTTATGTTCTCTTTAACCCTTTAATCCTTATATGCCAATACAGATTATTTTGATTGTTTACTGAAACCCGTATTTGCAACAATTCATGTGACCAAATTCAGAAATGGAAGGGTCCATGTCAGAAACTCGGGGTGAAAGGGTTAAGTTTGCTGTTTGTTTTTCTTTACAAATACATGTAAACGAATGTTTTACAGGATTGTGAGCATATGCCCAGCTTTTTTTTCATAAAGCATTTCTAGCCTGTCCACAATAATTTCATTAAAGGTAAAATAGCTCAAGGTAAGGAGCCAATTTAACCTTTACCACCCTCTGGGCTAATTCAGCCGATGGCAAAGTGATGTTTTCTTATTTTCACCTGTAAAACAGGATGTGACATTTCATGCAAATTGAGACAGTTTGCATGAAATGCCAAAACCTGTTTTCTAGGAAAACAAGAAAAATATTTCAAACTGTTGTCTGTTGAAATTTTGACCAAAAGTGCTAAACATTAACCAAACAATTGATCCGTCTACAAAACTTGTAATGTGATAATAAAACCAGTCCAGTTCTAGTAAGTAGCACAGCATATCATTTTTATGGGTAAAACCGTTAAATATTTATTTGATATCAGTGGTCGTCTCTGAGCAATGGGTTTGTAACTGCATCCGTGTCTCCATTTTGCACTTAAATGTTCTGGATACATAGACTTACTTTCCGCCATTTTCACGAGGGAGACAACATTTGTGTTTTCCTGTTTGCTAGCATGCACATCAAGCACACAGAAGTCTTCTCTAAAAAGAAACAGTTTCTCCTACAGGAAGCAAATGGGTCGTTTTAGTGGACTTTTGTGCGAAGGAAGGCAATACAACTTTGACATAGTTGCTTCCCCTGAAAGTGGTTGTATTTCCCTTAACAAAAGCTTTTTTTAGTGAAATAATGTATCTTGAGTACAGTCTGTATAACCGGGCAGTTATAGTATTCACTGGGCGCTCTTTGAAGCCAAGGATTCAAGTCCTCAAAAGGAGAATAATTGGTCTTGTCTGACTGTTCCTGTTTGATCGTTAGCGCTTCCTCTCTGTATCAAAGGCAGGCTTCGATCTTTGACTCTGGAACTTCCTACACTTATTAATTATTTTTGTAGTAATTAAAATTCAATATTTACCAAACAATTAAAATTATTTTGAACACACAAATGAAATGGAAATATGTGTCTGATACTACACCATTACATACAGTTTGCTAGCGGAGACCTTTGAAAGCAAATACACATCAAATAAATGAAAAGAGCATTCTTGACTCTCTTCATAAGAAGTTATGTAATGTATGTATTAAACGTTGCTCACAATCAAACAAATCTAAATGAGTTCAGTGATCCCAAAGGATACGAAAATAAAAACTAACTAAAGTTAGATACGAGAGAAGTTGCATAGACAGCACTTGCACCAGGTGTTGTGAAGGTAATTATATACATTCTGCAAAAAAAGATACTTTTGAAGCCAAACATAACATCAAATAAACTCGGCTTAAAACGTATTGCCTGTGGAAACTAGAAATATGGAAAAAACGAAAATAGTAGACTCGGTTTTATTAAGTCTCTTCATATGCAGCAATACAGTTTGCATGGCTGCATACGCAGTCTAGCACCGATTCTCAAAATATGGACTCAATGATCCGAAAGGAAATAAAAATATGATCTGCACTACGCGATACAGGAGGCGTTTGCGACCGGCACACGGCACAAAACATAAGCTACAGTGAAGTTAAATATAAATCTAGAAGATTTACTTTGGAAGCAAAGCACACAGAAAAAAAAGCCACGTATTATTTATTTATGTGTGTGATCGGGTGATCAACAGATTTTTGTTTGCTAATTAAAGAGTTAAGAGTATATTCAACGGATTCTACTAAACGGCGCTGCTTTGAGCCATGTACAGGATGCAAACACAACCCTTTTTCTTCCATTATGGTACAACGAATATATTACTGTTTCAATTTTCCTATTTTCATGGCCCGTTTTGGCTGGTGCGTCTTGTGTAGCATATATTGTCCGCCACGTTCTTTGCGTAAAATGCCTCATTAAAGCTTAGCGTGCTGGATAAAATGTTTCAGCAGATGACATTTAAAATATTTTGTATATTTTCCCAGAATATAGGCTTTGAAATTCCATGCAAACTGTCTCCCAAGGAGACAGTTTGCATGAAATGTCAAAGCCTATATTCTGGGAAAAATAAGAAAGAATATCATGAATTTGTCGTCTGTTGAATTATCCCAGAGAATAGTAGAATGGTAACGAATAACGTCTACTTAAGTATTGTTTGTCTGTGTGGTAAACCGAGTACATAAAAATCTAATGTAACTGTCAACATTATGCTAATATATGAACAAGGCGGAGCTAAAAATTGCAGCAACGTCATATATAATACGCAGTTAATGTCATTTCTTGATTTTTTATCAGCTTTACTTTTAAGTAAGGTTCATACAACGATATGTTGACTTAAACATTATTTGTCATGCGATAGCAGAAAGCGTGTATAAACTAAACTCGTGGTCTTGTTTGTGGATTTCTTATATTCTGGCTTCAGATGGCCATTGATCGCTTGGTTTCATCAGTGTTTGTAATTATATGTGTTTCACGTTAATGTTTTGCAGATGAGGTGGAGACCCAATATGCAGACCGAACATATATTTCTAATTTTGGTGCTGCGTGAGAAACAAGGGTGAAGTTTCACGAGAATAAAATTGATTTAAGCCCCAACTCCCACCCTCGCACTTATTAGTTTTCTACAGACCGTTCCAAGGCGTTACCTCAGTTGTAATTCCTTGTTAGTGCGCCGATTCACATGTGGCATTTGTTCTGTAATTATTTTGTCCTCATCTCTCCTTCTTTTGGTTCTACGGGAAGGCTGTGATCGCACTAAACAAGAATTGCTAAGCGGAGGTCCAGAGCAGTCTACACATCCTAGTAATCTAATACCCTGTAAGCATTCTTTATAAATCTATAGCGGTCCGTTATCGGCCCGTCAGGGTAGCTGACGGGCCGATAACGGTCCGCTATAGATTGATAAAGAATGCTAGCTAGGTTATTAACGATCTCCCATTTCGTTGATATAATGTATTCTGTAGTATCTACTGATCCTATAGGGGAGCAAAGAAGATTCCTAACACAATGCTCAAATGCAAACTTTACTTTGGACCGTATGAGGCATAAGGAACATATTCAGGAATTGCCCGTCATATTTTCTCTAAGACAAGTAATAGAAATGAATACATCTGGGCCCAGTTGTTAAAATCTGACAAACTAGTTAGTTAACGTGTCGTTAAAACTTCCATCATTAAATATGACATATACCCTAATATGTTTGCTGAAAAAAATGTGGATAGCAAAAAGCTACTCACATACTTTCAGCAAAAATACATGTGAATTAGATAGTGTACTTTCTAGAACTGTTAGCATTTTGACCACTAACGAGCTCGTTAAACTAACGATGCTTTGAACAACTGGGCCCTGGTAGAATTTCCACAATTTTGTAAAACACGTTTAGTGACTCCCAGTTTGCTTTCTTGCATACCAAGTCCCTTTCTGAAAAAAGAATCTCCCCACTTGAGAAAGAATTAGCCCCCAAGTGTAGCGAATTCTTTGAGATTAGATCCCTTTTCAGGAGGCTAGCAAACTCATTTTGACTGAGTTACCCTTCCCGCACCCACCCCCACCCCCACCTACCCTCGCCGCCCCTGAAAGTGTATCAATTCATCTTAACAGCTTCAAAGTAGCTAACATACTTAAAGACATGAAAATAAAGTGTGTCAAGGCCATTAATCTCATCACTGATAAGAGACTGGGCACAATAAAATATAGTATACTGTCAATAAATGATAGACAGGTAACAGCCTAACAGGGGAATTTAGTACTGGCTTATTTATCTGTGCCATAGGCAAATGTTCTGTTCCATATGTAAATAAATTAGCCGGGGCACAGCAGTAGTCCTACAAAATTTATTACCTATCAGAAGGTCTGCTTAATCACACCCATCCACCCACCCACCCCCCTCCCGGAATCGTATAATCACCTCTTTAAAGTGCCTAGATGTATAATCACCTCTTTATAGTGCCTAGATGTAGAGGCAATAAAATCTGTAGTGGGCGATACCACTTTTGGTTTCATTTTAGCCATGCTTTTAAGAGAAAGAAATCAAACGGAACGGATATTTCTGAAATGCTATAAATTACATCTTCTTTAGCTACTTACCTTTTTTTTTTTTTTTTTTTTAGACATATGGATTGTGTCTTGTCTGTTAGCGTTTCCCTCTTAGTGTCATTAGTATGCTCTGTGATTGTGGCTATTCCATATTATTTTTCCGTTATAAAACAATTTGACAAAGCTGCTTTACATATTTCGCCTGTAAAGAAAAGTCATCTGGAGAACGAATGATTTAATACCGCACAATTTTTAGTGAAAGTCTTTCAACTTGCGGATTATTATTTTTTTTATTATTATTATTTTTGCATTGCTGAAGGGAAAAAAATCACACTTCCCTCCTTACTTTTCATAATATTTAGTTGTGGTAACCAGTTGATTTACACAGTATGCTGCTGTAGAAAATTCTCAGATTGCAGGAGAGAGAGATACACTTCATACAGCGGCCGATTTTATGATGCAGCAGATAATTTGACTTGTGGAAATCAACGAGTAAGGTCATGCAAGAGCCTCCATTTCGAAAACACGCCTATTCAAATATACAGAAAATTTTACCTCCAAAAACTATAAAATTTTCAGCTATAAAACTCTGATATTTTTTAAATTTCTGCTTAAAACATAGATTGTCGGTACTCGTTAGAACCGCCTTGCCGAGGCGGTTCTAACGAGTACCCACAATCTATGTTTTTGAGCAGACATAAGAAAAATATTGTATACCCCTGTAAACCCCAGTTTTACTATATAAAAGTGGGGTTTAAGGGGGTCAAAACTATATAGGCGAGTTTTCGTGATGTATGAAAATTTAGGATTGAGTTTCACTGTGTCTGCAGCCCGACCCACTGTCGTACAATTAAAGAAGGTAACACCGTTATTAGCCTGGATTGAGTTAGCCACTAATCAGGGAGTCTATAGCATAACATTTTCGTTATATCCTATTCTTTATATCGATTGATAATATATTTGTCTTTCTGAAATGCTTGGGGGAAAATCCACTTGTATAAATAAGACTAAAATAAGACCAACTCTTCTGATACCGATTTTCCTGCTTTCTGTCATTTTTGCCTTTCCAAGGTTTCATGCAAAAATCAATCCTTACATTTGGGAAAACGTACAACAAGAAAAAAAACTACACTGGCCTATAAATCCAGTGAATTCATCCTTTGTGGATATTGCATTGATGAGGAAACCTTTATTATAGACGAAACTGGCTTCGTTTTAATATATGTTTCATATATTTCATATATTTTCTCCGTCGTAGAAGTTGTGGTAGTAAAAATATGTCGCCATCATAACCACACTGTAATCATTGTTATTCTTAATGTTGTTTTCGTGCTTGTTCTTTGTCTTATTGTGTTTAGTGGATCCTGTCTAGCATTGTGATCACCTTGTTGGGGAAGAGGGAGCTGGTTACTTCGCTTTTCTTTGCATTACGAAAACACGCCTATCCAAATATAATCAAAATTTTGCAAACAAAAAAGGAAAAAATTCAGATAAAAAAATCCGATATTTTTTATATTCCTGCTCAAAACAAAGATTGTGGGTACTCGTTAGAAACGCCTCGGCGAGCCAGTTCTAACGAGTACCCACAATCTATGTGTTTTAGCAAAATAAGAAAATATTGTATACCCCTGTAAACCCCAGTTTTACTATATAAAAGTGAGGTTTAAGGGGGTCAAAATTGTATTGGCATGTTTTCGTGATGGTATGTGACTTGTATTTTTTCTTTCATTGTTTGCTCTTCATCATGGTATAACCGGTAGGCTATGATCTGTGATTGTCGCTATTCTTTTACATATTTTGTACTATTTTACTGCAGCTTTACATAGCTACAGATAAGAAGAGACATCCGCATATATTTTTTTTTCTTATTTCTTGACGACAACATATGTTCTGAGGCGCTTCTGATGAGCACCACAATATATGTTTTCATGGAGAAATAAAAAAAAGATCAGTACTGTTTGGTTAAAAAGTACCTTATCTGGAGCTTTCTTTTTCTATTTTTAGGTGAAGAAGGACAGATATTTGGACGATGTGTCTTTATAATGAGGCTTTCAAAACAACAGTGCATTATCTATACGTTGATGAATCAGTAAAGACGACTCAGGAAAGGCGACAAAATAGCCAGCCTACTTATGCGAGATTTTATGTGACTATCATTTTCCAAGTTCCGCTCTGCATACTTTTCATTTCTTGTTATATATCTCACAGCATTTTTGTATTCTATACTTATTAAAGTGTGAATATTGACGTGTGATCTTATGTGTCATTTTTGATGCTGCACGTTTCACATGTTACCTTTTACACCTGTGCAATTTTAATGTACAGTTTATTATATCTTGTAATATTAGGCTTAATTTTTTATCAAAATACTTGACATTTCTGAAACGGAAACTTTGTGATGTAAAGTAAACTCCGAAAATACAGAAATATTATTTGTATTAAGCCCTGTGTATACGGACAGACGGACCTAAGTAAACAATACAGGGACTGATAACAGCCAAACGAGACGTATTTTCAGAGTCTACACTGTTTTCCACTTACCAAGCAATATAAGACACATCAACAGGGACTTACATTGGCCTCTTCAAATTCCTGAAGAATGGTAAGGAGTTATAGAGTCCGAATATTTAGAGTAAATACTATGTTCAAGTTCATCGTGATATCTGAGAGTAACATTGTGAGTAACGAAATGTTGGGCATAGCATTTCTTACAATACTGCATATGCGCCCAGCGAAGACTCAGCATTACGAAACCTCGCCTGTTCAAATATATTGAAGATTTCACCTCCAAAAACTGAAAAAAATCAGATAAAAATTCTGATGTTTTTCATATTTCTGCTGAAAACATAAATTGTTGGTACTCGTTAGAACCGCCTTGCTGAAAAAATGTAAAGTCCCTGTAAACCCCAGTTTTACTATATAAAAGTGGGGTTTGAGGGGGTCCAAATTATAAAGGCGTGTTTTCGTGATGGTGCAGCCTGCACATACCCGCAAACTGATCAGATTTTTTGCTGAAACACTTTAAATCCTTGGCTACAAACAGAATACCCTGCGAATATTCTAATCAGATTGCACAAATGCGCAGGCTGATCTTCGCTGGGAGCACACGGAATCTTAGCCCGATTCAATTGTAAAGTATACCTTGCAAAACTCAATATGAACTACGGGCTTTTACGCACGGTAGTAATATATAATTGTGTTATCGGTTTAAGTGAGCATGTGTTATTACATTTCAGGTCACAAATATTGATACACCTTTCAAACTAAAATCTGCCTCATACTTTCCGTCATGTTTGCTTGTTGGAAATTTAGGTCTTAGTGAACACTGTAAAGGTCGTGACGAGCCAGTCAACCCCCTCTCACTTTTCCTGGGCAAGTTTAGTCCTCTAAACGGTTGACCGGTACTTTGTGTACATACGTTCGCCAGTAACTGGCAGCTGCCATTTTTGAATCAGCGGAAGGGGACGAATGGTCAAAGAAATGATTTCATGATCAATCTCAACGAACGCTATGTAATGGTGCTGGGATTTGAACTTGCAATGTGGATCTGCAGCCAAGCATCCTATTGACTGCTTTATATAGCCCAGCTTTCGGTAAAGTTGTGTGACGAGAAAAAACATATGCATTGATAAATAAAATTACCTTTTCTGAACCCATGTGTGGTTGTATTTCTGTAGTGTCAAGAAAAAATGAGGAATTGCCTTGTAATTAAATAACAGACTGCTCTTTAAATATAATAGTTTCCTTCAACCTTTGCAAGGCAAAGCGTATCATAATACCATTTCTGGGTCCAGTTGTTCAAAGCGTCTTTAGCTTAACGAGCTCGTTAGTGGTCAAAATGTTAACTATTCTAGTGAGTACAATATCTAATTCACAGGTATTTTTTGCTGAAAAAAATGTGAGTAGCATTTGCAAATGCAAAAGCTACTCACATTTTTTCAACAAAAATATTAGTGTATATGCAATATTTAACGATCAATGTTTTAACGATACGTTAACTAACGACATCGTTAGTTTTGAACAACTGGGCCCTGTTGTTTGCCAAATCAGGCCAATAAAAGCGCAATATTATTAGGAATTGACAAATCTGACTAAGAGAGAAAACTAGAGAGCAAACCGTTTATTCCCTAATAGCTGAAGTTTATCAAAAGTAGCAACTACACTTAGGAGCGCTAGATACATGTGGTAGATTTTCAAGGGACACAACTTGTGTAACCTTGTTTGTTTTCCTGCATACCAGTTTCCTGCTAAAAAGAAAAGAATGTGAAGCATATTCGTTCCTTTTAGAGTCCCTTTGTTTTGGCTCCCATCTTAAAAGAGGTTTACCATAAAAGAAAGGAATTCGCTCCTATTGGGAGCAGATTCTTTCCTTACCGAGGAGTCCTTTTACAGATGGGTGACAAAACAATGTTGACAGCGTTACCTCTCCATCGAACTTGTTTCTTTTCACTTTTAATCAGAACACTTGTTCCTATATTGTTTCTTTTAAGCGCAGCCTCCAGTAAGATGCACAGGAATAATATTTTCACTTTCACAGTTTTGTCTCTTGAGGTGAATCAAAATGACAAAGATGGCGGGTCTTTGAAGATCTGTCCTGATAACAAATCTATGTGTAAACTCTTGTCACCATTATATAAAATGAAACTAGAGATGTGCATAATGAGGCAAATTTTCAGACTTTCCGTAGGGTTTTTAAAATTGCTTAAACATGTCAATCAATCTTTCGTACTGCAAATGTCTTATCAAATCATTTAATTCTCACTGCCCACAAAATTTCACCTGCAACTCTCACACATTTGATCAGTAGTAATTGATAACCGGATATTATATAAATACAATGTACCAGCAAAGGTACCGGACATGTGAAAGAATGGTATGAAACATACCGTGAGCAGCGAAACTCCATGTCTAAATGTAGGTGAAGATTTTCGGGAAATGTTCCATTTCCGATGCACAGCCTTCCCGTTGCACTAAAAGAAGGAGAGACTGGCAAAACAAATGTCAGTTATGAAACCACGGACGCACGAATTAAAAACTACAACCAAGGAACGGCTTTGGAAAGGTCAATAGAAAACTATTGTGTGTGAGTGTGTATGTGTGTGTGTCGGGGGGGTGGGGGAGCGGAGCGGAGGGAGGGGGATTTAACCAGTTTTACTCGCCCTTAATTATATTGCAGCTCCAAATTACAAACATATGTTTGGTCCGCATAGGGTCCTCTGACACCTCAGTGCAACACAAATAATCATATACATTGTGATGAAACAAAGCAAAGGGTTCAGTGGCGATCTGAAACAAGAACACAAGAGGGTCCCGATCTCAGGATGATCAAGCGCCAAACTTCTGAAATCGAGGAGGGAGCCGTTATTTAGTCTGAGGACCGCATTACAAAAACACGCCTATTCAAATATATAGACAATTTCACCTCCAAAATCTGATAACCGGATATTATATAAATACATCGGTAAGGCGGTTCTAACGAGTACCCACAATCTATGTTTTTGAGCACAAATAAAACACAAGAGGCCCACGGGCCATAGGTCGCTCACCTTAGTGACATAGCCACTGCAGATATGCAGATGTTATGCAGCATTTTTCCAATCCTGTCATTGCAACTAATGAAAAGATCATAATTTAAGTAGTTCTTAATTTTGAAGAAGACTATATATGGCATGACAGTCAATGGAGCGTGATCATTTGAACAAACTCTCAATTTCAACAGTAGGATCAATGTGAAATTTGGTGGCAAATGGCTAAGTGGTTTCTGAAGAATCATGATTTTATATATGTAAACAGCTCAGTGGCAGGGAAATATAATAAACATAAACAAGATGGCAGCCATCTTAGATTTCCAATCAGAATGATTTTAGCTACTGTTGAGTTACAAGTCACCTCGATACTTCCAATGAACTTTGAGTCAATTTCCCTTTCGGTTCAGGAGAAAAAGTTCAAAACAGATTTTCAAGATGGACGCCATGGCCCCAATTTGGGATTTCCTATTGCAACAATTTGAGCTAATTTTTATCTACAAGTCAGCCCGATGCTTCCTACCAAATTTCAAGTCAACTGACCTTTCAGTTCAGAAGAAGAAGGGAAAAATAGATTTTCAAGATGGCCACCATCTTGGATTTCCGACTGAAGCAATTTTAGCTATTTTAATATCTTTAAGTCATCCCGATGCTTCCTACCAATTTTCAAATCAACTGGCCCTTTGGTTCAGGAAAATAAGCGAAATAAAGAGTTTAAAGATGGCCGCTATGGTGGCCATCTTGGATTTCTAATACAAACAATTTAAGCTATTTTAGATCTACAAGTCACCCAAATGCTTCCTACCAAGTTTCGAGTCAAATGGCCTTTCCGTTCAGGAGAAGAAGCGGCCATGGCGGCCATCTTGGATTTCTAATAGGGACGATTTAAGCTATTTTTGTTCTACATGTCACCCTGATGCTTCCTACCTAGTTTAAAGTCAATAAGCCTTTCGGTTCAGGAGAAGAAGTGAAAAATAGATTTTCAAGATGGCCACCATGGGGGCCATCATGGACTTCCAATCAGCAGGATTTTAGCTTTTTTAAATCTACAAGTCACCTTGATACTTCCTACCAAGTTTGGAGTCAATTGGCCTTTCGGCTCAGGAAATAAAGTGAAAAATAGATGTTCAAGATGGCTGCCATGCCAGCCTGCTTGGATTTCCCGTCGGAACGATTTTAGCTATTTTTGATCTACAAGTACCCCCGAGATGCTTCCTACCAAGTTTCGAGTCAAATGGCATTTGGGTTTAGGAGAAGAAGCGAAAAATAGATTTTCAAGATGGCTACCATGACGTCTATCTTGGATTTCCGATCGGCACGATTTTAGCTATTTTTGATCTACAAGTCATCCCGATGCTTCCTAGCAAGTTTGGAGTCAATTTTCAAGATGGCGGCCATGGTGGCCATCTTGGATTTCCAATCGGCACAATTTTACCTTTTTTTTATCTATAAGTCACCCCACTTCCTACCAAGTTTGGAATCAATTGGCTTTTGGGTTTAGGAGTAGAAGCGAAAAATAGATTTTCAAGATGGCCGCCATGGCGGTCATCTTGGATTTCCGATCGGCACAATTTTAGCTATTTTTGATCTACAAGTCACACTGATGCTTCCTAGCAAGTTTGAAGTCAACTGGCCTTTCAGTTCAGGAGAAGAAGTGAAAAATAGATTTTCAAAATGGCGGCCATGGCGGCCATCTTGGATTTCCGATCGGAACAATTTTAGTAATGTTTGATCTACAAATCACCCCGATGCTTCCTACCAAGTATCGAGTCAATTGGCCCAGGGGCGTAGGAGGAGTAGGCTTTTAAAGCAATTGTTGACGCCGCACGACGCACAACGGACGACGGATATTGCTGACCACAATAGCTCACCATGAGCACTTCGCGCTCAGGAGCGCTAAACATTTGAGCAAATTTGGCTCAGTGGCTTCAGAGGAGAAGTAGTCTGGAATTCTAAACAATTTTCCCATACAAATGTTATGGGGCTCATACAAATGCATAGTGAAGCGAACTTGACCTTGCCGTAAAAAGGTCAAATGTCAACGTACGATAATCATTTTAGCAACTTTGGTAGATCTCCTGTCCCCGATGATTTATGCACAGATTCAGCCACAATACATCCTCAGTTTTGGAGAAGAAGATTTTTAAAGGTTTTACCATATATGGGCATGGCGGCCATCTTGGTCGATGAACCGCGACAATTTTAGCAACCTTTCGTTTCCCTGACCTAAGAAGGCTCAATATGAAATTTGAGCAAATTTGGCTCAGTGGCTTCAGAGGAAAAATCCTTTGAAATTCTCAACAATTTTCCTATTCAAATGTATGGGGCTCATTCAAATGCATAGGGAAGCAAACTTGACTTTGCCGTAAAAAGTCAAATGTCAACGTACGACAATTCTTTTAGCAACTTTGGTAGACCTCTCGTCGTCCCCGATAATTTGTGCAAAGATTCAGCCCCAAGGTATTCTCGGTTCTGGAGAAGAAGATTTTTAAAGGTTTTTTACCATATATGGGCATGGCGGCCATCTTGGTCAATGGACCGCGACCATTTTAGCAATCTTTTGTTTCCCTACCCTAAGGTGGCTCCATATGAAATTTGAGCGAAATTGGCTCAGAGGCTTCAGAGGAGAAGTCGTTTGAAATTCTCAACACTTTTCCCATTCAACTGTATGGGGCTCATACAAATGCATAGGGAAGCGAACTTGACCTTGTCGTAAAAAGGTCAAACGTCAACATACGACAATTCTTTTAGCAACTTTGGTAGACCTCCCGTCCCCGATGATTCAAGCAAAGATTCAGCCCCAAGGAATCCTCGGTTCTGGAGAAGAAGATTTTTAAAGGGTGTACCATATATGGGCATGGCGGCCATCTTGGTCAACGGACCGCGACCATTTTAGCAGTCTTTTGTTCCCCCACCCTAAGGAGGCTCCATATGAAATTTGAGCAAAATTGGCTCAGCGGCTTCAGGGGAGAAGTCGTTTGAAAATGTTAACGGACGGATGCAAGGACGGACGACGGACGAAAAGTGATCACAAAAGCTCATCCTGAGCACAGCTCAGGTGAGCTAAAGATAATGTATACCCTTGTAAAACTCAGTTGTACTATATAAAAGTGGGGTTTAAGGGGTCAAAATTATATAGGCATGTTTTCATGATGAGATATGGATGGTCAAGCGCCAAACTTCTGAAATCGAGGAGGGAGCCGTCATTTAGTCTGAGGACTGACTCACCGTCGTGCAAGTAAAAATGGAAATAGCTTTATCAACTATAAGCTGGTTAACAACTATGCATGAAGTATGCCGCATAATTTCCATGTTGCAAGCTATTATTTTGTAGCGACTGACAATCTTCTTAAACTGTTACGAAAAATCAGTTCTGCCAACAATCATTCTGAATTTATAGATTGAATTGCAATAAAAAGAAAAGCAAGTTCCGCATATCTGCAGTCAAAACAGAGCCTTCTGTCCACCGCTCTAAACTCACATCACCAATACGCATTATTTATTCTACTACCGAAAGAAAAATTGTCAAGTGGGCACAAAATGCGCAGATTTACCTAATCCAGCGCATGAGCAAAGTATCATCCGGGCCTTTGCTTTCTATTAGTAAATTCTGTTGTATGCAATGATTCTGTTAGCGGACCATGAAGGTCTAGATCAGACTGCGCGGATGTACATGCTGATCTGGGCATTCGCTGTCCGCATATGGCCAAAGACATGTTTTCGCATGACGCGGCCTATTTATTCTACTGGCGAAAGAACAATTATATTGCATGATTGCTTCAGGAATGCATATGTTTTCAAGATGGGCAACTATTTGTCCCCTTTTGAAAAGGAACGAAATTACTCCGGCTTTTATTAATTGGGGTTTAACAACACTTTAACCCTTGTGGGTTATTTTGTGTCGTCTCCCAGAGAAAGGGAGAAACGAAATAGAAGAGATAGTAGAAGAGATGAAAGAGAGGGACAGGGAAGAAAGAGGAACAGGAATGAAAATGAAGAAATAGAATAAAAACATTCCCCTCCACCCTTACCTGCTACAAGGATAGCAGGCCTTGCCCAGCTGTAAGCCAATATCAGTTGGAAGCCCCGGTGGCTTAAAATACACGACACCTTCGCACCACCCGACCAACCCCTCTCCGGCTTTTAGAGTAGACCCTTTTTAGAAGGGAATAGAGTGCAAGAAAGCAAACAGGAAGTCTCAAAATTATCTCCGTTTTGCATCAAACCTGATCCGGACGTATTCCTTGGTTTGCTTATAGTGGGTACCGGCAGAATTTATTTGGTACATGCTACAGAAAGCTATTACTGGTTCCTTACCGGTGGCCTATTGTATGGACTATATTTATTTTTAAGTCCCCTTCTTATCATAAACAATATTTTTTGTTGACTGTGCTAGGCAGTTTTTTGTTGTAGTCCCTTTTTGTATGTTTTTTTTTTTTTTTTTTTTTTCGTTATAGTCCTGTTTTGTGATGTCATGTCGAGTCGAGTCAAATCACCCTTAGGCGGTGCCAAAGGAGGGCTGTATTCCATGAGTGTATCCTCTCGCGGGTATCGCTATATTTCGTCTGCGCAAAGCGAAATGGGTGCTCAAAAATGGGTGTTCAGAATCATCCCGTGCAGTCGCAAAGTCTCATCCGAGCTTTTACTCTCCGTTGATACATTTTATAGCGTCCAGTTATTCTGTTAGCAAAGAGCGAAAGCCCTGATCAGACTGCGCGCATATGCAGGTTGATATAGGCCTTCGCTGGCTGCATATGCCCAAAGACTTATTTTTGCTTGGCGCGCGGCCCATATTGTTTTTATCTCCCGTCCCTCTTTCGTCAGTAATTCTCCCCGGAGTCTAAAAGACTTGACAACTTAAACAAAAAAAAAACGAAACAAAACAGCGTCATAAAACCTGCCATATTACTAGAAGGCTATATGGGCTGGCAACACATGTTAGTTTTAATTGTTTTCGGTCAGCCACATAAAGGTTGCTATAGTAACAAACCAGAAGCTGGCGGTGTATTTATTGACAATGCTTGATCACCTTTTTGCGCATTTTTTTTTTTTTTTTTTTTTTTTTTTTTATATTAATTTTTTTTTGAACCCTTCAAACCCCGAATTTGCGAAATGAACTTTTCCCTCTCTGAATTTGGGCACACTTATTGTCATAAATAGGAGTTTCATTCAAAATTATTTACAGACTTGCAAACAGTGTAGATTCTTATAGGCGTCTCATCTGGATCTGCACTGTTTGTAAAGGCATCTGTATTGGGCTGCTGGGATGAAAAAGTTAAACGGACGATAAGAGGTGACTATGCGTTTGATTTCATGGAATAATCCAGATTATCAGGATCCATGTCCAAAGCAGGACGTCAATATAGCGCCTCTTGAGTATGTTTGATGTCTTTTTTTCCCCTATGTATGTGGTTGGCACATTCTCTAGCATAAACATTTAATGGGTTGACTAAGGCGTGTGGGGTTCATTATATTGTTTGAATATACAATCATTACAAGTAATAGCTTTCACTAGAAAAAGCTTGGTCCATGGCCCTTCGCAAAGTGCTTCCGGAGCAATAACCGTAGACAATGACATTTCAAATATTCGTCGTCTAAAATGCTATTTTTTGTGCTGTGAAATGTGTTTCAGGGCATCAACGACAGTGGAGACGCAGATCAGCCTGTGCATTTACACAGTCTCATCAGTGCTTCTGCTGTCCGCTTACAAATACGGTTTCTAATGTAGAATATATCTACAGAGAGCATAAGCCTCTAAAGACTGTACGACAAGCACAGAATGATCGGAACCCGCGCATTCGCATTAGTACGATGACACACTTTCGACTGACGAAGCAGATATGAAAACCAACATTTGAACGCGTAACATGCTGGATAAAATTTTCACTAGAAGACATGTTCATCACGAAAACATGCCTTTATAATTTTGACCCCTCAAACCCCACTTTTATATAGTAAAACCGGGTTTTACAGGGGTATACATTATTTTTCTTATTTCTGATAAAAAAAATATAGATTGTTGGTACTCGTTAGAACCGCCTCGGCAAGGCTCGGTACTCGTTAGAACCGCCTTGGCGAGGCGGTTCTAACGAGTACCCACAATATATGTTTTGAGCAGAATAATGAAAAATATCAGAATTTTTATCTGAAAATTTTCATTTTTTTGGTGATAAAATTTTCAGTATGTTTGAATAGGCTTGTTTTCGTAATGTAAATAGTTTTCTCATTTTTTTCAGAAAGCAGGATTCCTTTAATATTTCGTGCAAGCTGATTCCAATGGAGATAATTTGCATAAAATGTCGACTTGTTTTCGGAGAAAAAAAATAATAAAACACCTTTAGATGATCATCCGCTCAATTTGACAAGACAGTGATGAAGTTAATATGCGTGAAAAACATGAAAAGTAAGACTACTTTTGCACATTTGCATATTCAGTACTTATACGATACCAAATATTGCCCTGTTCAGCTGCGTTGGAAGGACTAGGGTCATCGTCTTTCGTATATACGGAAATGTTCTTTGTACTAACGTGTTGTAAATATGTCATATGTATGAATGACATGATGTCACTTTGTATTCAATTCAAATATATCAGTCAGTAAGGTTACAGGTGGGTTTCACTGGACGAAATGGAGGACGCATAAATTATAATTTGTAGTATGTCGATTCGTGGAGTCTCACTGACGAACATGGCGTAGGGTCATTTTTGCACGGTACCGTGCAAAAATGACTCTACGCCATATGTGTCAGCGAAACTCCAGATCCACCTGCGCATCCGTATGCCCTCATATGACCGTCTGTTTTCATGAAAGTATTCTAATACAGCCAAAGATGGCTCTCATCACTCTGTGTGTGTGTGTGTGTGTGTGTGTGTGTGTGTGTGTGTGTGTGTGTGTGTGTTCGCAGGCTTATCAAGTCATTTCGGTTACCACACGCACAGTACTCTGCTCGCACCCAGCTTGCCTAATATTATTTTATAATATATCATGACTGCAGCGAAACCGCAAGTCTGATATGGTGCTAGACATCAATTTGTTCTGCATGCAGTATTCAATTATTTTATAAACGCGCAGCGAAG
The DNA here is from genome assembly GCA_964016985.1 of Anodontia alba. NCBI lineage: Eukaryota > Metazoa > Mollusca > Bivalvia > Lucinida > Lucinidae > Anodontia > Anodontia alba. Next base: position 54,822,253 of record OZ024822.1, read on the forward strand.
GCTCTGATCCGTCTGCGCGAACTGATCGCTGACCTGGACCTTTGCTGTCTGCCTATGTCCAGAAGACATTATTTCATGACGTGTTCCAAGTCTTATGCGCCTTTTTTGAAGAATTCAAGTTGACGAGTAGTGAAGTACCAACGGATGCGCAAACTGGACTGCACAAACACTGCTTATCACACGTTTGCTTGACAGTCCATGTATATGCGTTTATTTCGTTTATTTCATATGTTTAATAATGAAATAATAATTAAAAACTTTTTGCTGTGCTTCTTTTTTCTGCTTGGCACATTGTGTCAAGTTTAAATTCAAATTAGCTAAAGGCAACCGAGGCACATGAAACCAACGCCGGAAATCGCGAAAGGTCGCCCTTAAGTCTGATGCAGTCCGAAATTGCAAGCATGTTTTCGGTCCGCCCGCGTATTATTCCTCAACCTCATCCGTGAAACATCACAATAAAACACATATGATCACAAAACCTTAGATGCATTAAACTAGAGAACAGGCTAGCAATCTGAAGCCAGAGTTGAAAAATAGACCACAAGCACGCTCACAAGTTGGCACAATCGGAGACAACGAACTTTAAAAATATACATTCGTTTTTATTTGACCGAAACCTTGCCCTTATTTCCGATGCACTTCATAATTACAAACATGTGTTCGGTTTGCATAGGCTACATCAGTGAAAAATCAGAATAAAACAATATTGTTTGCTCTTTTTTATGAGTGGTGTTTCAAGGGTGCAAATGGTGGTTTTCTTTAGTTTAATGTGGCAATGTCTATGGTCACTTTCGCACTTATTTTGTCTCTATTTTCAGTTTCATCAAGCTATTTTAAACCATTTTAAACTATAGTTTGCAAATAAAAGTAATGTGACATACGTATTTGTGACATATTACTAACTTAGTAAACTTATACATCATAAAATGTAATTAAATTTAATCAAGCTAAATATAGCGCCCATAGAACATAGAACGTCCTTATGGCACAAGAGTTAAAGCAAATGCAACGTGTACGCTTCTTGTATAAAAGCAGAAATGATTAAAATGTATAAAATTATGTTCATCAATTCTAGAGATAAAAATAGTTGTACTTTTTGTTAAATGTTCTGTTGTCGTTCACTTAAATGCGTTTTTCTTTTAATAATTATGTATGTTAAAGATATATTCAGATTAGTTTAAGTAATACTTTCTACCTTTTGAGGAATTAGTTGCTAACTCTGCTTGTCATCTGTTCTTTTTGTGGCTGTTTAATTGTGTTTGTCTGACTTTCCCTTTGAATTTGAGAACTTGATATGGATGTGATTGTATCAGTTCCTGAATTCACTTATCTACTTTAGCTAAACAACCTTTATAAATATGACATTCTCATATGCATATTATATTATACTATTTTTGCAGCTAAAGTGACATTTTAGAGTGCTGCCTGAGGTATACGGTGCAGATTAATGGCAAAACAATGCAGATCTTCCTCGGGTGCCCCATTACTCGGGTATAACGCATTATAAGAGTATATTCAATACATTTGTATGAGCTTTATATATGAGTGAATATTAACGTTCAGTAAAAATGTGCACCTTTGTACGGGATGGTCCTCTCCGACTTCCTGTGTTCTTAAATATGGCGGGCAAATGAATTGGTTACCTGAAATTTTAGGATAAAATATGAATGTAAATTTTCGATTTCTTTTCTAAACTATGAGTATATAAAAAGGTTTTATATGTACTCTTTTGTCTGTCTTGATACGACGCAGGACAAATGTATATGACTAACGTGTACATGTCGTCGGATTTCTCCCTTCAGGACACACGATATTCGAACAATAGCGTAACCGTACAAAATCAAGCACTAAATAGTCCAGGGAAATTCAAACTAAACCAAAAATGCCAAACGCATGACATGATTAGATTGCCAGACAATAAATGAAACCACTCGAATTATTTTCTACTTATTTGTCTGTTTCACGCCTTCGGACTATTGTTGTTGGAAGTTGTGGTTCAATTTATGGTTTTATTTTGCTCTGGCTACAGATTCTCACTTTGTGTCATTGGTTTTTTTTTTGGTTTTTTTTTTGTTTTTTTGTTTTTTTTTTTTTTGTGGGGGGGGGGGGGTGGGGGGGGTAACATTTAACTACATCAGATTTAAGAGTGAGGTTTCGATCCAGTAAAACTAAATTTAAGCCCCAAGGTGCTTTGAATAATCTTTTTTTCTATTCTTTCTTCTATAACGGCATGTTTTCGATCTGTATATACCCATATGGAGTCGATTTTGCAGAAGAATAACTAAGACGCGATTTTATCTAACTAGTGGAATCTTTAGCCTGTACGTATGGATGTTTCCCCCCCTGTGGAGGGACACTGCAGTTAAAGTTTCGATTCTAAGGACGGTGCACTGCGCTACCACGCTCTGTTCTGACTATGGCAGATAAACCTTTATCCATTATAAGTAGGGTTAAGTGCTCTCTGCGGAGGACTCTATAAACTCTGTTTCCGTTTATATTTGTGCATGTCCCAATCCTGTCACCAACAATCAGTTTTGCTTGCAATAATGTCAGTTACTTTCAAGTACTTTCCTTGAAAGTTTGCACGTATAGTTTTTATTCGATATGTTAATTATATATCATCTGGTCCACGCCAAGCGAAAAAGTCCTTTTAAGCATGCGCAAACTGTGCGGATTCACATCATCCTGGACATGCGCAAAATCTTATCCGGACATTTGCTCTCCATTGAAACATTCTATATTATTCAATGATTTTGCATACGGGCAGCAAAGGTCCTGATCAGACTGCGCGGATGCGCAGTCTGATCTAGGCCTTCGCTGTATGCATATGTCCGAACATACGTTTTTGCTAGTTTATTTTTCGCTCCAACGATTACATCATGGTCCTTTCCGCTTGAAAGCATGCAAACAAAACTTCTCGTCGATGTATCGGTAATTATAGAGTTTAACAGAATAAATCAAGACTTTATTAACCTTTACACTCTCTGGGTAAAGTTAAGCAGACGAGAAACTGGCGATTTTTTCTATTTTCGCCAGAAAATAGGATTTAACATTTCATGCAAATTGTCTCCATTAGAGAAACTTTGTATAAAATGTAAAAACCTTTTTCCCCCAGAAAATAGAATTTGAAATTTCATACAACTTGTCTCCATTAGAGAAAATTTGCATGAAGTGTCAAAACCTGTATTCCGGGAAAATAAGATTTTTAGCTCACCTAAGCCGAAGGCTTAGGATGCACTATTGTGATCACTTGCCGTCCATCGTCCGTCCGTCCATCGTCCGTCCGTCGTTGACTAGATAGATGAATTACAAGAAATGACAACCAAGACAACTATTTATTTCTCTTTGATATTCTGAAACAACGTGGGTAATATATTTTCCTGGTGATATGTCCCTCTAAGAGTCCCCTTCCCCGAAAGCATACCGACAAATGTTCAGTATGACTAAACTGGGTATATCAGTCATACGTGTAGTCCACTACATATTGTAAGATAACAGGCCCGATTACATAGATTTATTTACGTAAATGTACGGAACACGATGTAACGTCTGTGTTGTGGATCGTCTCGTGCAGCCGAGTTATGGTATGATGTAAATAATTTCACAGATTCTTGAAACTGAACTAACAAAATGTAAAAAACAAATAACAAATAAAACAGAAATGTCTATTTATATAACAAATATGCCAGGAATTCAATTACAGCTGATCCCCTTCCAGTCGTGAAAACCTGTTAACAATGCATTTTGGCGAGGAACCTGGAACGTTCTTTATGAATCTACGCCATAGCCATTTGGGCTTATTCATTTTTTAATAAACGGCAACCAACAGTCGAACAAATTATCTCTTTATACAGCAAAATCAAACAAAATTTGACCGATGACCTAATCCGCTTATCTGTTCTAAAGTGTTTGAACTTTAGTATTTATATATGAAATATCTGTGTTTATAAAGTCGTTCATGTTTGTATGTGGTCTGTTGTTCTTGTTATGTTTTTGATTGTTTTTTTTTTTTTTTTTTTTTTTTTTTTTTTTTTTTTTCAATTAATCATGTTCTTGTGCTCTGAAAATAAATACATTGCTTGATTGGCTCTACAACCTAAACTTCCGCAACCCACACTCCGGCTTCCGGCTCACCGTCCCCAGAGGAAGGAGAAAATATAAAATGGGTCATCCCCTAATACAGCTCCACATGTAATACGTTTTTTGTCGTTTTAGGACCGACCATATTGTTAAAATATTGAAACTTTGTCGTTTTAAGACCGACCATATTGTTAAAATATTGAAACAAGTCCATTTTCCTACGTGTCAATATGTTCAGGCTGCTAAATGAGAAATAAACACTGTACAGTTCTAGTTAAAAGCCGCAATCTGCAGCATCGGATCTCGTTCTGCACATTTTCCTCAGGACTGTCTGTCCCAAATGTATAGTAATTACAATAATTCGCTTCCTATCTTAGTATTCTTTCATGCCAGCTACCAAAAAATAGCAACAGTTGGTAGAATAAAATAGCACTGAAATAACGCATCAAAATATCTTATTTAAAAGTCATATTAATCAGATGTCCTTCAATACTTCGGTCAGGGTTTCTTAATTGAATTTTTAATTTTTATGTGTCATAAATTATTTCATAATTGCTTGGAGAAAAGTAATAAGACAAGAAAATAGAAACGCATTGCAAATTATGTTGGGTTGGCTTTAGAACTCTTATTTATTCAATAATGCTTTTCAGAAACTGTTTTTGAATAGGATTGGCTTTTTTCATTGCAGAAGTACTGGTTTGTGGTACAGTCAGTTTAATACTGAATACATCTGATACCAGCTTAATACTGATCATTATAAACTGCATGTTTGTAGAGAAGTCAGTGAAGTTTTCTGATGACAAGTGCAGTCGAGTTTGGTCACCATATTTATATACCGCCACTACTGCTTATTGAGTTTTTTGTTGTTTTTTTTTCAATATTAAGCGATTATATCTGCAAAAGCCTTATCAACGATAACAGAAAAAAGGAGTCACGTGCTATTTTTGTATTTCAATAGTTGGCAAGATATAAGGTCTATTTTCCTGCAGAGATCAATTTACCTTATAAAAATGCATGACATCTTGTCTACATTTGTCACAGAAATGATCATAACAACTTGTAAGTTTAACACTTGTAAAATGTCAAAAGAACATCTCTATGACAAAGCAATCAATCACATAGATCAACTAGCGTATCCACCCTAAGTATTCAAATAGGTAGGCTTTAGAAAACAGCCACATTCCTGGAAGGCATTACGAAAACACGCCTATTCAAATTTATTGAAAACTTTACAACCAAAAAAAGGAAAATTTTCAGATAAAAAAGTCTGATATTTTTCATATTTCTGCTCAAAACATAGATTGTGGGTACCCGTTAGAACCGCCTCGCCGAGGCGGTTCTAACGAGTACCCGCAATCTATGTTTTTAAGCAGAAATAAGAAAAATAATGTATACCCCTGTAAACCCAAGTTTTACTATATAAAAGTGGGGTTGAAGGGGATCCAAATTATATAGGCGTGTTTTCGTAATGGAGGCGTATCTAGTTTCTTAATTATAATTAGACAGGATAAACACTGCAGAAACTACTCAAAATACATACTGCTAATGATTAGCACAATACTGATTGGTCCTGAGAAAAAAATCTTTTGTGTCAGCTCTGCTTTTGTGAACGAATGAGCGTTTTATTCAGCAACAGATAATTTCAGCTTACCTCATGGCAGTCTTAAAAGGGGTTTTATTCTTTTATTTATAGTCCAGATTGAATTTTTCGCATTTCTTGAAATGTCATCTTGATAAATATGTGATATATATTTTAAAAGGGTTTATGATATTTTTGCTTATTCTGTCAAACCGAGTTTGATGCAGAAAATTAAAAACGTTATATCTTTCTTTGAGAAACTCCAGCAGAATTTGTGATACATTATTGTAGTGTTTGTACTATAGATGGCTATCTCGTCCTTTTGAAAACATGAATCCAAACAATTCAGAATGTCATAATCCCAGTTAGCATTCTACATCGCCCGCTACAGATTTAAAAAGAATGCTAGCTGGGATGTTTGTTTTCATAACACAATACTAATGGGCTTTTCTGCCGCCTTGGGAGGGCTTCCTTAATGATTGTGGCATTTTTAGGGTTTATTTTATTTTATTTTATAACAATTAGCGTTTATTTGAAACACAGAGAGTTGGTCATTCAAAGATAACTACTATCATACGGTTGAGTCCATAAGATATACCTGTAAGAATCTGTTAAGGGAGACAAATGTTAAACACAACACCTTACCTCTCTAGCAATGTGTGGCATCTTATTTCCTATAAGAGCAGGTCCAGATCGGAAGGAAACATATTTCCATGTCAAATTTATTTCCTTCAGAGCTATATCCATTTCCCTTAAGGCTATTCACTGTTTTATCGGTTTTCATGACAATAATAAAAGCAGTTGGATGGCATCTGAGCATATGCTATGGCTCTATCTCTCATGAAAATGAATCGTGGCTCGATGGAAGTTGTAGAAGAAGACAGTCGGCGACACCTCAAGGAGATTCATTTATAGGTTTCACTGTAATCGGGTGATAGTTTTACAATTTTCTGAAATTCCGTAAAATATTAGGGCCGAAGAGCACCGTCCCTCTACAACTCAGTGTCACAATTCAACATCAAATTTATTGATAAAAGATGAGATATTTACATTTATTCTTGACTCCTTCAAAAACTAAGCGCATTCTTGGATATCATTTGAGTTGTCTCAGTGAGATGATTCTAAAATGATCTCAGTATGCCATTTTTCCTGAAGAACAGAAAGGAAAGAAGCGACAGCAAAATGCTCTGCTTAGCTAACGCATTGAACCGTTTAAAAACTTGAATAAATATGAAATAGCACGCATTATGCGGTCGATAGTTTAGTATACATAACCTGAAAAGTGCACGTGATTGTCAATCAGGGACTTAGAAAATCTACAGAATTTTATATTTTTGAAACTCCTCATCAGTGTGCAAGAAAACTGCTCAATGTTACGACAATGCAACCTTGGAGATGTCGGCGCCTAACATACTCTACAATTTTTTATCTGGACAGTTCTTACGGAAATTGAATTCGAAAAGATAAAACATTCGAGTTTAGTGAGTACATTATTTTGCAGAATTTTGATTGCCTGTCAAAGAGCCCTTGAAAGGAAGAGTATGCTAGTAGAGGCGATATTCGCGTTTTTGATTCTTTGTTTTAAACATGAATACAATATTATAATATAATTAACAATTTTAAACCAAGACCCCGATTTTCGTTACAGACAACCCTCTTTATACCGACACTCGGTACAATGAATTCGTTACAATGACAGGTTCACTGTCACAAAACCGTTGCTTAAGACAATTATCAATAAGTCACAAATCATGCAATAATATTGTATTTAACACTTTAAAGAAACATATGTTTTGGATATTTGTTAGAATCACTGAGGCGATTCTAACAAATATCCAAACCATATGTTCCGTGAGGAAATAAGAACAAAACAATACCTTTATTACTTATCATTCTGTCCATTAATGATTATTTACAACAGCAAATTCATTATAATGGCAACATCTTTGGGAACAAATTCTGTCGTTCTAACGAGGGTTCACTGCATTTGATATGTTCGGTGTTTCCAAGACCACCCTGTGTAAATTTTATTTATCTGCACTGTGTTAATGAATCCGGCTAAAGTTGTTTTGAGTACAAAGCTATTATGGAGAAAGGGAATCATTTGGAGACCTACAATCAGATTAAACACTTGAAAATAACAGTTTAGTTTTATTAATTATGTACATGAAAAGTAATGTTAACAATTGAAGCGTTTCTATTACAGAAAACGACAGTCTTTGAAATCTTTAAACATTGTAATTTGCATTATGACGAAGTACGGAAATACACATTACGGCCACCATAAGACACTTTATACAAAGCTAAAGTCAAGTCAGTCATATTCCGTAAGTGGATTCCGTTAATAGAAAAACACACATCAATGAATCAAAATTTTAACCTTACTGAGTACTAAGCCTCTTCATGAACAGTAACGTAACATGCAATATTGCGTCCATGGATAGTAAAAAAATGTGCAATATTGCGTCAATGAGCAGTAACGTAACAACCACCATTGTAGTCAGGAACAGTAATGTAAAATGTACCAATGCGTTCATCCATAGTAATGTAAATGCAATATTGTTCACATCCTCCAGCTACAAGCTTGTACAGCAACAAAGAAGCGACCAATATCTGTTTATTCGCTGATGTCACAACAACGACGTTCCAGACATTTTAGGATAATACTTGTAACAGGAACACGTGAAAATATACACTCAATACAGTGAAAGATTACACAAGATAACTGTCTGAATAAGAAGAAAGTAATTTAGATAGTCTTCAAAGAGACCGAAATTCTGAACGTTGCACTGTGATGGTGAAAAGTAAAGGATATATGTTTTCTGTTGTTTATTTTATTTTTTTTTTTTTTTTTTTTTTTTTTTTTTTTTTTTGTTGATTTTGTTTCTCATTTGTTCTTGTTGTTAGTGTAGGTTTTTTCTGCTGTTTTTTTTTTTTTTTTTTTTTTTTTTTTGTTTTTTTTTTTTGTTTTGTTTTGTTTTGTAGTTGTTATTTTTCTTTGGTTGGTTGGTTGCTCGTTGTCGTCGTCGTCGTCGTTATTGGTGGTGTCGGTGCTGTTATCTACCTAATACAATAAAAGAATATCTTTGGCAGTTTATTCTCTCTATATAAAAGTATGAACTTGGCAATTAATGTCACATGTGTTGTCATCATCTCACTTTCATATTTTAAAGCAAATATTTATACAAAAGCCTTCTTACATAAATGCCAGAATATTCAATGATTGTAATAAATTAATGCTGACGCGGCGTTGTTTGTTACCAAGTGAAAATGTCTTTTTATTAATGATAGGATGCGCTTTACAACAGGATGAATATGCACAAATTGTCCGAGAAGATTATTAATGAAAAATTGACTTAAACGATACGAAATGTGGAATAAATAAGCATATACTTGTCTATGTTTTGGTTATTTAGAAAACACTATATCTGGCATGTACCGTAATAATCCTAAGTATTGCGATAGACAGGTCCAAGCAAACAATGTAGGCCTAGATCAGATGTCGCTGCAAACGGCGACGTTTGATCAGGGTTAATAGCCTGGATATTATGCGGCAGACTGCATGCCTAGTTGTCAACCCAATCATTGTTGATGGCTATGCTTCACTCTTTAATTGCACAACGGCGGTTCGGGCCTCAGACTCAATGACGGCCTCTTCGTAAAACTTTAACCAGTGGGTTGGGGCTTGACGATATGTCTTTGGCTTGGCCCGCCGTGGTTCAACTATTGGTTTTCATTTACTCTGGCATACAGTAGAATTAGCCAAGAGTACTCGTCTTTGTTTATTAAAGTGATTAATTTGATTTTTATGTTTTCGCTTTGATGCATTGGCTGAGTTGGGAGCCTTTATGCGAACCGAATTTTTATGTATTTCTGTATTAAGAGTAGCATCGGGACCCAGGGTGAAGTTAGCTAGCTGTAAAAGTGCTTTAAACCCCCCGGTGGTTTGCTCTACCGACCGTTCTAAGGCGGTGGTCCCGGTGTTAGTCTTACTCTTTGTTGCTTTGTGGTTTATTCTACGAGGCGATTTGTTGTATGTCTTTCCGTGTGTCATTTTATTCTTGTGTTTTTCAGTCCTTTTAGTATTGCGATTACCTCGCTTGGGGAAGAGAGAGCTAATCTTAGTGCTTTTCGTACGTTTGTTCGGTTTGTGCTTGTTTAGATTTGTCGGTTTCCTCTTCCTCTTGGGGTCTGGGAAGGGCTGCGGTTTGTGATTGTGGCACTCCCTGGACTTTTCTCTTACCGTTTTAATACTGTTTGCCACATATACAGCAGTTTTAAGACAACGTTTTACACATCAGCAGGCAGTAATCTGGGCCCAGTTGTTCAAAGCATCGTTAGTTTAATGAGATCGTTAATGGTCAAAATGTGCAAATGCAAAAGCTACTCACATTTTTCAGCAAAAATATAAGTGTGTATGCCATATTTAATGACCAAAGTTTTAACGATACGTTAACTAACGACATCGTTAGTTTTGACCAACTGGGCCCTAGACTTGTTCACGATTTAGAACACAAGTACGATAGAGCGATAAGTTTTCCACATATTATGTTGACAACCGAGCGCATCAAGCGAAAGAATGTCTTTGGGAAATATGCAGACATCAAAAGTCAAGTTTAATGTGTTCAAAGCCTCTCTGCCTATATGTAGTATGATCAGAATCTGAAATTGAATCAATTACGGCGGTACGACGACATTCTTTCATAATGGGTGTATGCCAGCAACAGGAAGATTTGTTCTGCTTATAACTCTCAAATTACTAACAAATGCAAATTCTTTCCTGCTACACATAGCTGAGCATGAAACTCTACCTATAGGTATGACTGTTCATGTGTTGGCGTTTTCATATTCATTAGCAGAGAATTTCCTATAACCTCAGAGCCTGTGTGCAAATCTTAATGATATATGTATATGGTATATGTGTCTCAGAAAAGGGTAAGAGAAAAGTCTATGGAGTGCCACAATTACAAACCGCAGCCCTTCCCTGACACCAAGAGGAAGAGGAAACAGACAAAACGAAACAAGCGCAGTTCGAACAAACGTACGGAAAGCACCTAGACTACCTCTCTCTTCCCCAAGCGAGGTAATCGCAATGCTAATAGGACTGAATAACACAAGAACAAAATAACACAAGGTAAAACATAAAACAAATCGCCTCGTAGAATAAACCACAAAGCAACAAAGAGTAAGACTAACACAGGGACCACCGCCTTAGAACGGTAGAATAAACCACCGGGGTGGGGGGTGGGGGAGGGGAGTTTAAAACACTTTTACGACCAGCCAACTTCACCCTGAGTCCCGATGTAACTCTTAATACAGAAAACCATAAAAATCGGTTCGCTTGTGGTAATGGCTCTAAAGTACATTTCCATCAGTTTCCAGCATTGAACTTCAAGGGTATACAAGGTAAGGTTTACTCTGCTTCCTAGTTAACTGCATAATATGGGCATCGCCAAGCGTAAACGTACCTTCGAGCATGTGCAAAATGTGCGGATTCACTTTATCCTGCGAACGCGCAAGGTCTCATCCCGGCCTTGGCTCTCCATTGATATAATGTAAAGTATCTTGTGATTCTGTTAGGGGACAAAAAAGGCCCTTATTAGACTGCGTAGTTTGTCGCCATACTCTATCTTTTCTATCAGTTTCTCTTTTGTTTTCAAAGGTGTACAATCTAGCACAGCTTACAATCATTTAATCAGTTATGTCCCTAAGTGGAAAGATAGAGTCTGTTAACTTCTGGTTTCAGGTAGGAGGACATTTTGACCAGTGATCTCTGCTGACCGTATATATATAACAGTATATGACCTTTAATAAGGAATTAGCAGAAATAAACACAGATTGCCCTACTGTTAAGATTATGGTCTGTATCAAATTGCTGTTTCAGCCTGGGATTTGATTTAAAGTCAGATCAGATTGTCATTTACAGTAAGAGAGCCTTAAAAAGGCTCAGACAATAGCAAGTGTGATGTTATTTTTGCCAGGCCGAAACCTCCTATTGCTGATCATTATCATCGCTTGTTTTATAAGTTCCTAAAAAGATCACAAGGCACTGAAGGCCATTGATGAAACAAATTGCATAAAGTTGATGGTAAAGCGTTTCTTATATCAATCTCCTTTATTTATATCTTAAGTTATAGCATGTTGAAAGATGTTTCTGATCAGGGTCATTGCTATATGTGTGTGCATTCTACAGTATCCAATGTACAGGAAAATTACCGATCAGACAGCAGTTATGCGCATATGAAAGGTTTTCATCAGACATGTATGCACAGCCTAATTTAGGCTTAAGTGTCCGTACATCCCCTGCTGTCTGCAAAGGGTGAAACCATGAAAGGAACAGGGTTATCTTGTACTTACATGGGATTTTCATATCAAATTTAGTTTTTTTATAACAATCTTGTGTCATCGAACCTGGACTTTTGCCGTAAATATTGTAAAAGCTTGGCTTCAACACACCTTCTGAAGTTTTTACTTTATTATGGAAGCAAAACTGCAGAAACAAAACAAGTTTTGTTATGTTTAATGTTTTATTGTTGTGTTAAAGGGGTGCTTACTGGCATGATAATCATCCCGTTTGGGAAGAAAGAGCTGATTACCTAGTTTATCGTTGTATTGTCCATTATAACTTATTTACTTTTCCTATTTGTGTCATTGGTAGGTTATATTCTATGCATTACGAAAACACGCCTATTCAAATATATTGAAAATTTCACCACCAAAAACTGAGAAACATAGATTGTAGGTACTCGTTAGAACCGCCTCGCCAAGGCAGTTCTAACGAATACCCATAATCTATGTTTTATGCAGAAATAAGAAAAATAATGTATACCCCTGTAAACCCCAGTTTTACTATATAAAAGTGGGGTGTGTAAGGGGGTCAAAATTATATAAGCATGTTTTCCTGATGATACATTATGCTGTGTGATGTGCCCTTTCTAGGACACCTTCTTTACTTGCTCTTCATTTCTGTTCGATATTATGAACAGGTTGGGGTGTTACATGTATTACATTTATTATTGATATTATTTGGCTTTCTTAGTTTTAAGCTGGCTTTGGTTTAAACATATTTTATTTCATATATTTCTCAATACATCAAAACATCTACATAGACATTACATGAGTATGTTAAATATATAAAAGGGATTCGAAAAATGCTATATAGCTTATGTGAATTCGTTTCCCTCGGTTCCTGAGCATCAAATCAAATCGTTGTGCCCATGCATGTACAAGTAGTTAACTAGCTAACCAACTAAATAAATAACGAAGCTGGCTTTGGCAATTAAATTGAAGTTGTAGTCAATTTAGGAAAAAATAACGTTTTCTTTTTTACGCGGCGAGGGAATATAATATTTCTATCGCGTGCAAAATAGCACTTGCGTTATAAATCACATATGTGAGAAAAACGCACCCTTACATAATACCAGACGCCAAATGCATAATTTATAGCTTAAAAACATCCTCTTGTGGCGAGCATATATCTCATGAATAATAATTTGATGTTTTCATTATTATCATGTACTCGTGGGGAATGTTTACTAGTGATTGTTCACTCTCTGTTGTCCTGCTGAGTTAGGGAACCCCTACACGAACCTCCCAATTATATGTAGTTGAAACTCTATCTGAATTCAGGGCAAGGGTTGGGTGCTCGTAAGACCAGTTTGAAGTACCGCAGCAGTTTTACTGTTGAGCTTTCCAAGGCGGTATTTCTGATGCAATTCCTCCTCGGTTTTGTTTTGATTAACGTTCTTTTTTCGTTTTTGTGACCTGTGATGATGGTGCGTGTAATTCTAACTTTTTTCGGTGCCTTTGGAGGACTGTTCTGTGACTGTGGCCTTTCCTGCGTATCCAGTTATTTATATTACATATATTATAACAACTGTGGGTGACCTAATTAGCTTGCGCACATTATGAAAACAAGCCTATTCAAATATACTGAAAACTTTACCACCAAAAAATGAAATTTTTCAGATAAAAATTCGGATGTTTTTCATATTGCTGCTGAAAACATAGATTGTGGGTACTCGTTTGAACCGCGTCTGCGAGACGGTTCTAATGAGTACCCACAATCTATGTTTTTGAGCAGAAATATGAACAATACTGTATACCCCTGTAAACCCCAGTTTTACTATATAAAAGTGGGGTTTGAGGGGGTCAGTATTATATAGGCATGTTTTCGCAATGATCTGGGCTTTCACTCTTTCATCCCAGTAAGCATTCTACATAAATCTGCAGCGGGCCGTTATCGGCCTGTCAGGGTAGCTGACGGGCCGATCACGGCCCGCTGTAGATTTATAAAGAATGCTAGCTGGGACTATTTGTATATGTGTTATACAGCAACTTATGCGAGTGCCGATCTGGCCTTTATTTGCCTTCATATGTAATATGAGTCTCTTTTGTGTTATGCAGTTCATGACTTCCTGAATGTTTTTTTCAAACCACCGGTTTACAAGACTGAAGACACGTTAGAACAACAATATCGTTCTTTTTTCGTCTGAACAAACATCGACTGCCACAAATTCTATTGGCGAAATGCACAACTTTGTTTCGGTTTCGCTGCATTAGCGTCCAACTTAATTTTGTCAGTGATTAATGTTCAGTATATATTCGAACACGTTTAACTTACACGGCCCACATGACATATTTTAGAATAAATATGACTACCTTAAGCATTCGGACAAACAAGTTTGATCAACCAGTATAGACCCTGATCAGACGCCGTGTTCTGCGGCGTCGGATCAGGGTCTATGGTGTTTGCCTTTTGTTCTGTCTTTTACACATATCAACGGGTAGTCAATGGACTTGTTCAAATTTTAGAAGAGTTATGGTAAGGAGTTTATGTATCCGTGTGTTTAGGATTAATACGGTATTTGTGCTGAAAGACCTGCTCTAATCCTGCAGTACATCAAGAAGTGCTTTATAACATGCATTTGGCGAAATTAAACAATGCGCACCCCGATCAAGACCTTCCTTTTGGGATCGGATCCCAGCAGAAACACAACGTTAAAAGGCCATTGTTTAAGCTTTGTGTGCTCGCTGGGACATTACATTTTGGCAACGATTTGCACAGTTATATTTACGAAGGTCCATAGAATAATTTTGTTTCTGCATGCTCAGTTTCACCATTACAATTCCTGAACTCTAAACTCCTTTCTTCAAACCGAAATCTGTCCAAGATGTTAATCAGAAGATTACCCCTTATACTGGGTCCAAAGTTACGTCGAAATCATAACCTTCTTGAATAGACAGGTCTTTACTTTAGGCTTTAGTTTTCCGTTGCCGAAAACTTGCTTATAGCTTCATATCCTAAATGGATATTTAAGAGTTGTTCGCTCATGTAAATGGTAGGCCAGTCAAACAACTAGACGTGTAGCCTTGCAAAGAGACCGGGCAGGCGCACTGAAATATTCATTCGACGGAAAGTACGAAGAGCTTTTTTTCTTGCGACGCGGCTCATTTGGTTTACAGGAATAATACAAGTTAATATATAGTTTCTTTAAGGATTTCACTGTTCGTCCACATGACAATCAATTATTGTGGTTAGGTCGGATCGTAAGGTTGCATTTTGCATCTTGCCGCTCGCTATTCGAATATGATATAATGCCCATTTTCTCATGATTCGTCCCCAAACATTGTAAAATTTCAAAGCATCAACAAATAAAAAAGACCTTATAACGTATGCAACCCGCGTAGAGTCAGATCAGGCTGACCTGACTCTACGCGGGTTGCATATGTCGTTTATTTTCTTAGATGCTGCTGATAGTATAATTTAGCATCAACGTCAGAAAACGTACCGTCAGACATATGCGACCATTCGTGCAGTCTGATCAGAGTCGTCACTGCGCACATTTTGGATAGCCAAGGATTTAAATTTTCTTCATGCGGACAACGAAGACACTGGTCGTTGAACGCATATGCCAGAAGATACGTTTTTTACGTTGCAGTACAATTGATTTTCATTTTAATGAAAGTGCCCTTATGTTATTATGTTATATGTAAACAGCAGTTCTAGATCAGCCTACGCATTCGGGGTTTTCTATGTCAATATTGTATTCATTGCAGTGTCCAACGATTATGTAAGCGAGCCATAAAGGCATCAGACTGTATGAATGCACAGTCCTAATTGGACCTTCCTTGTCCACATATAGTAAATGTTCCCTTTTGTTGCATGACCCATTAATTATATTCATGAATCTTGTTTAACATTTGTTTTATTTCAAACTGTGGCTGGCATTTACAATTATCATAATGTAGTTGCTAATTTGAAATTTTATTATCGCCTACTTAACCCGTCTGGGCAAGGCCAGAGCTGGCAAGGTTAGAAATTTGAATATGCAGAAGAAGTTTAATCCCAGCTAGCTTTTTTAAATCTATGTCGCACTGTTATCGGTCCGTCAGGAATCCTGCCGGGCAGTAACGGTCCTATATAGATTTAAGCAGAATGCATACCGGGATGACAGTATTACCGTAATTTGTAATAAGATAATTCTTCTACCAGATAGTCAGTATAGATCCATGAAGAACTGGATACCAGTTAGTATGTTCTATGCGGCATGGTTGCTGCAAGAGAAGTGCCAGACGCAGAATACAGACCTTTATATGACTTGAACAAAGTCATTGACACAGTTGTAATTGTGGCCAAGTTTGGTTGCGTTTAATTGCAATGGTTCCGCAATGCGGTGTCGGAAACTTGACGTGTACAGAATGACGGTGAATTGTCTGACCCTTCCCGGGTGATCAGTGGAGTGAAGTAAGGCTGTGAGCTAGCAACATCCCTGTTCAGCATAATGTCCATGACATGCTAACCGATGCTTTTCAAGATTATGAGACTGGACTGTGTATCGATTTGATGACAGCTGTAAAATGATCACGAGGCCAATGACAAATGTGCAGACAGAAATGGTAGATGCGCTGCTCTTTAATAATGACATGGTAAAATACCCGGCTGGAATAAAGATGCAAGAAAGCTTAGATCGTGTTTTTACAGCATCCCTACCGAGGCACCAAAAGAAAGAGAGGTGAGGAACAAATAAGGACAACACAAACGCCACAGTGAAACCACAGATAAACAAAGAATAGCTGCAACAAAACCATAACCCGCCTTGGAACGGTCCGCAGGAAAAATAGGGGATGAGACGTGGCTTAAAACAGTTTTATTCGCGCGAAATAACCCTTAATTCTGATGCAGCTCCAAATTACAAATATATGTTCGGTCTTCTAATTAATATGTTAAACATCACAATGAAACACATATAATCAAAACTACTGTGATGAAATAAAGCAAAGGGTTCACTGGTGATCTGTGGCTAGAACACAAGGAAGCCAGAATCAGGACTACGAGGAGTCCTATCACGCACATTGATACAAGAGGCTAGGGCCACATCATCAATACAAAAAGGACAAGGGTGATTCAACAGCAGGCAAGGGGAATGCCAAGTACTAAATCTACAATTGTACAAATCTACAAGATGCGAAATTGCAAGTAGTCGATCAGTTCATTGACCGGCGCGCGATTCGCATCGGTCTCTTAATAAAGCTTTGTATTTTTACATATGGTAGACTATTCGATTAGCTCACTAAGGACGTTTCATATTTGCCGGGACGTCGGTTTGTGACGATCTCGGAAACTATAAAAAAAATCTTTAAACAAACTGTGTTATAAGCAGATTAATGTCTATTTTATTTTCATTTCACTCAAGAAATTTCATAAAGCTTAATAAAAGAAACATTAACTCTTTCGGTGCCAAATTTCAGACGACTTTTGTCGTCTACTTTTCTTTTTTAACAAACTATCGCTTGAAAAGAAGTTTATACGTAAAGTTGAAAGATTGAATGTCAAACAGCATAGATCCGGATGAGACGACCCATATGAGCCGTCTCATCTGGATCTATGCTGTTTGCAAAAGCCTATTATTATCGCCTGTGGCAGTGAAAGTTAAAGAATCACATTGTTGTTCGATTTTACCTGTTACTTGGAAAATGCATTAAACTTTAGTATACCCTTGTCCCATATCTCTGTGTAAACATGGACAAAATTTGCGCCGGTACTTAGACGTTTACGTCTAAGTATTTTGTCTTGTCTGCCTTGGAAGCACGCTGTCAAGAGCTCTACCAAGTATACAACAATGAAGACGTAAACACAAGGATTGTCAGAGCAAGTATAGCATTTGGTTAGCTACGAGGGAACATTTGGATTCGGTCCGTAATGTCACGGATACACAAGGCTCTGGCATGCCGCTTCTCCTATATGTTTGTGAGACAGGGATAATTTACCAATAAGGATTAACCGCTACCACAGAAGCTGACTGTGGAAGCTACTAAAGAGTGGCAGGAGTCCTAAAGAGAGGGCAGAAAATGACAAAAGCCTACCCTAACCTAGCGCCGATTCTTGAGAAAATGTTGCACAAGAACACTCAGTTTGGTGTGATCTCATCAGAAAAGGTGCGTTTGCTTTTGAAAAACAGGGAATGCGTGTAGCCCAGTAGAAATGAGAGCAACATAAAGTATATCTACATTAGTATCGCCAGTTTAGTATTATCTTTAGATCTATACTAAACAACCGGTGGCAGACTCTTCAGAACAAAGATAGCGTTTTCAGTTATCTACAAACAAACAGAAGAACAAGTACTGTAGGAGTAGAGGTTGTGGTGCATGGCCAGGCATGACAGACATGACAGACAGACGAACCAAGAATGTAATAATTTAAAAAATGATTCTGCCTTACTGATAATTTTACAAGCCGTATGTAAATAATATTATGAGAAGCTTTGAAATCCTCAAAGAATTTTACATATCATCTTTGCATATATGTACGGAATAATTTCTGCTGAAACTTACGTTTATCATTTAGCATGTGAGTTCCTTTTGTTGCATGCGACCAATGAATCCGGCGTTATACCTCTTCGCTAGATACATGTATCAATGTTCCGGTCAGATTTTCTAAACCACATGAATTCGAAGGCACCTTAACCCTTGCTTTTTTGCGTTTATGAAGTGGACTTGTCTACTGATGCAAATAGGGGTTTCAGCCAAACATTACAAAACAGATTGGCAAACAGTGTATATCCTGATGAGCCGTCTCATCAAGATCTACACTACATGTATTTGCACAAGTATTGGTTTTGGTCTGTCAGGATGAGAGGGTTACCACATTTGGTGGGCATACACCTTAGGTGTACATGTGTCGCATGAACAAATTAGGTCATGCGATGCAATATATCTAGGATTATGTCCCTTGTTTCCAGGTCATAGCTTCTAAACCGTGTGGAGGAGCATTGCCAAATTTGGTGAAGTTATACATCTTAGGAAAGCAAGGTGTTTCGTAAAAACCTTAAATACAATATCACCTAATTTTTTATCAATAGTACTAAAATTGAGAAAGTTTTCCAGGCCGGATCTTCTAGTCAAGGAGGTTTCTAACGGTCGTGAGAAATAAAATAAACAGAAGAAGAAGAAGAACTATAAAATATTAGAAAATATTAAAACGTTAGGATATTAACAAAAGTTAATGTTACCTGATGTCAAATCAGAAATAAGCCACAGGTCAAGTCTGGAAAATGCACAAGAATTATTTTTATTTATTTTTTTTTTTTTTTTTTTTTTTTTTACTTTTTTTTGTGGATACGCTAGGAGATGAACTATGCATTTTTTCATCCTACACGATCTATGGGCATTGCATGCCTACATGTACTTATACGCAAGTGTCTGCCCTTGTACGATTCCCTTTATATTTTTGTGCCGTATGTTATGTTTGTTATAAACACATGTATAATTCACTTTTCCATAATTAGCATTTGCTAAGCATTGATGTGTAAGCGGACAGAGAAAGCCAATATCAGCCTGCGCAGCCGTAGCATCTGGTCAGGTGCTTTGCACTCCGGTTATTGAAAGGCTGTATGGCCATATTATAATATGTCAACGGAGCGTAAAGACACTAATAATACCTTACGTATGCGCAACCTAATCTGAACCAGCGCGTTTCGGTGCACATGCTGGGCGCGGCGCAACCTAATTATGGTGCTAGTCAAAATATATTATTTCTTGTAATATAAGCAAAAAAAAAGACCCTAACATCAATTCGATCATCGGTTGAACAAGATCTTGTAGATCCTGTTATAATGACCGGACCAGTGCCTGATCATACCGCGCGGATACCGTGCAGGCTGATCTAAATGTATGCGTCCTGTTTATACAATTGACATACTGCTGGTTTGTTGTGGAAGGCACGTAAACTGACGGACTGCTGTACGGGGCGTTTCTTCATCCCTTGTTGAAGACAAGTTGCTCTGATTTTAATGTGCGAGTCGACAAAATAGACGTCGCGGTTTCTCCAATCGAATGTCTCAGATTTTCAGTTACCATAACGAAACTTGCCTATATAATTTTGACCCCCTTAAACCCCACTTTTATATTGTAAAACTCGGATTTACAGGGGTATACATTTTTTTTCTTATTTCTGCTCAAAAACATTGATTGCGAGTACTCATTAGAATCGCCTCGGCGAGGCGGTTCAAACGAGTACCCACAATCTAAGTTTGAGCAGAAATATGACAAATATCAGAATTTTTGTCTGAAAACTTTTTGTTTTTGGTGGTAAAATTTTCAATATATTTGAATAGGCGTGTTTTCGTAATGGTAAATCGAATACCTCTTAACCCTTTCAAGCCTGTAGACAAACACATAAACCTGTGCAAACAGTAAAAATCTAGATGACACGGCTCGTAACTGCCGTCCCATCATGTTCTACAATGTTTGCCATTCTGTTTTTGATTTTGAACTGAAACCCCTGTTTGCATCGGTGGACATATCCAAATTCAAGGACGGAAGAGTCCACTTCTGGGATGAAATAGTTAAGCCGATGCTAGGGGATATATATACAGTTTCGCTACAAGGGTCAGAACGGCAGCCGTTTTCAGACACATCGATAGGTACTCAAATAGATTTTTTTTTTTTCAAATTTGGGATAAGTATGGTAAGATGGTATGGTGTCCTGATATTTAGGGTGAATACGGTACGTCAAAAACTAATGTCTAAAAGTAAATGCGTGCTAGAATATGTTATCGTCCAATCTTTGATAAATTAATTTTAACAAATGAGCAATTCAAGCATTGTTGATTCAGCTTTGCTTACATTTAAGTCGACGTTAAGATCAAGTTCTGTTCATCGTGTAATTGAAAAGTTACCTATGTATTAAAATCAAATTATTCTTTTGATAATGTTAATTTAATCCTGCCCGAGTTACTCTTAACGCGATATATTTTAAACATTTATATAACTGATTTGTACATTTTACACCCGGTTGAGTTACATAGTTTCGACCACTAAGAAACAAATGTGCCTTTACAAATATACATATTCGGTGTTCGTTTTCTGTCTAATGGGTGCATTAATTGTATTTTTCTTTATTTACAATGTATCCCGAAGGACAAATAAGTGAAGATACCAAGGTAAATGCCACATTTGAAGACAGAAGAACAGTGAAAAAACAAATGATGTACGATCCATAAAAACATTTTTTTTCCTTTTAGACTAGACCCCTTTTTCAGACGGCACTCGTATGCATAATTCCGACAGGAAGCACAAATGTCGTTTCCCTATATAAAAAGAAGGAAATATATAAAGTAGATCCAGTCCGCCTAAATGAAGCAAATTCACATCACGAAAATATGCCTATATAATTTTGACCCCTTAAACCCCACTTTTATATAGTAAAACTAGGGTTTACAGGGTTATATATTTTTTTTTATTTTCTGCTCAAAACTTAGATTGTGGGTACTAGTTAGAACAGCCTATTGGGTATATTGCACAACATTTTTCCCTAGCTAATTAGCATTCTTAAAATCACTTGCACTAGGCATCTTTGTTAACTACTTTTACAGGTCTTAACCTAGGAATACCAGTTCTCACAACTTGCAACAGGTCATACTCATAGTTTTCGTAGAACTTTTCTGTCGCACAGTCAGTACAAAAGTCATTTACAAATGCCAACTAATACCTATAAGTCGTATTTAGTATAGAAAAGCATTTAATTATGTTCTCGACTTCATTGCAATCGTCTTACTCCGAAAAGCAATACTATCTAATAGATGGTTAGAACGCACACTACACGTCCAGTTAGTCACACAAGCTACAAAAGTTAACCACCAGTAAGATAAAGAGTTATGGTGTCTGAAACTTTAAAGATAAATATAGTGAATCCTGCTATTATCATTGTTCAGCAGGACTGCAAGCATCCAGTTGTTAGATAGATTACTGATAATGTTCTTTTTTTTTAATTATTTCATTGAAATTTGTTGTACATATAATCAGAAAATTCTCTTCAAACACCTACCTGAAATAAATCTAATGTTGCATATGTTGCATACATTGTTACGGTAACAAAACAGTCTTGCATTAATTAATGACTTGTTTGATCATATACGTCTTTTGAACATACCACTAGGCATTTTATTTGTTGTTGTTGTTAATTGTAGTTTTCTTCTTTTTTTATTATTTATTCCTTCCTGTACACAATTGGTTTCGGGAACTCTCGCCTTTTATGAAAAGGAACTTGAAATAATGGCAGTACCTTTGACAGGTAATATTAGAAAGCAAGTCTTAACCTAGGAATAGAGTGACATACGACATGTTTTAACACACAAAGAAAAAGGTTCTTAGAAATATATCTTTTCTGAAGAATCGGTGCCTCCGACTGAACATTCCTTATTTCAGAAATTCTACAGATTGTCTTCTGCCCATAAGTATTAGAATTAATTCTACAGATTGTTCAGTATCCTTTTAAGTATTAGAATCAAATTCTACAGATCGTCTACTTTTCTTTTAAGTATTAGAATTAAATGTTACAGATTGTCCGCTATCCTTTTAAGTATTAAAATTACATTTTACAAATTGTCTGCTGCCTTTAAGTATTAGAATTAAATTCTGCCGATTGTCTGCTAGAATTAAATCCTACAGATTGTCTGCTATATTTTTAAGTATTAGAATAAAATTCTACAGATTGTCGGATATCCTTGTAAATATTAAAATTAAATTCTACAAAGTGTCTGCTACCCTTTTAATTATAAGAATTAAATTCTATAGATTGTATGATGTCATTTTAAATATAAGAACTAACTTCTACAGATTGTCTGCTATCCTTTTAAGTATTAGATTTAAATTCTACAGATTGCTATTATGATTTGTATTATAATAACATTCTACAGATTGTCGGACATCCTTTTAAATATTAGAATTAAATTCTACAGGTCTGCTATCCTTTTAAGTATTAGAATTAAATTCTACAGATTGTATGTTGTCGATTTAAATATAAGAATTAAATTTTACAGATTGTCTGCTATCCTTTTATGTTTTAGAATTAAATTCTATGGATTGTCTGCTATCCTTTTAAATATTAGATATAAATTCAACAGATAGTCGGCTGCCCTTAAGTATTGGAATTAAGTTCCACATCTTTATCAGCTATTCTTTATAGTATTAGAATTAAACTCTACTGATTATCTGCTATCATTTTTAGTATTAGAATTAATTTCTAATAATTGTTTGCTGCCTTTAAGTATTAAAATTAAATTCTACAGATTGTCGGCTTCAACTAAGACTCTAAAAAGGTTTTCCCATGATACATTTATGTGAATAAACACCTTATACTGGCAATATACGTATATATGGTTGATTTAAGTACTTTGTATCCACAGACACTCGGATTAAACTCAAGGAACTTCTAATTTCTCTTTTAAACCAAAATGCAATGCGACGCCAAAACATGTTGATTCGAGGTAATCTGAAACAGTGTATGACCGGATCAGACAGCATGAGCAAGTCTTTCTCCAGTTCCTGGAATGATTTTTATCGTATCTTTGAATTAATGCTGGCAACATTAATTCAGAGATGTGATAAAAATCATTTCATTTTTTATCCAGTTCAAGAACAAGAGACTAACTGAAACTATACAGGTTGTCAGGTGCCACATTCTATGATTGTATTTATACCATCTATCAATTTATTAAACCTTTCTTGGATAACAAAATGTCTATTTTTGAGGAATATGGAGTCTTTAAAAAGATTTAGTCAAATTTGTAGAAAAACAATGTTTCAGAATCTAAGACACAGTGTGAAAAAACATCAACATAGCACCCATTGCGTGCGTAATATGCGTAAGAAAAATATTTAAAATAAAGTGTCATGTGCATAAAATACTTTGCTTCTTTACCCTAGGGGCTGCTCTTAAAGAAAAAAATGCTCTCTATTTTGGAAGCGATTCTAGGCATATTTTCAATTTTTTTTTTCCTGAGTGTGCGTAAAGATAATTCCTTTCTGGTTACGCCACTGGAAAATACTCCTTATGACATATGCGTCCAGTGATGACTCTGATCACTTTGTATATCCGTGCATTCCGAACTAAGCCTTAGCTCTGCGCTTGGTGGTTTGTCAAGGATTCACGGTTTCTATACGTAATTGCACATACAGAAAACTGTCCGTGCACCCAGAAGACTCAGCTAAGCCAGAGAATATGCGCAGTCTGATCAGTTTTCTGTAGATTATTAAGATGCTGGAATAAGTTGTGCTCTTCATAGTTCGTATTTACCATAACTATTTTGGACATCTTAACTATTCAATACATTTGTCCTTAATTGGAACAAGCCCATGTAAAAACATGTTGATATCTCTAAAATATGCTAGATGAGTGGCAAAGAGTTTAAAACCTGATCAGACGCCACGTTCTGTGGCGTCCGATCTGGGCCGACATTATTTACGCAGGACTGTCTGTCCAAATACATACAGTTAATGTGGTACCACACAGTGTCTTGGACTTGTTTTATTGAAAGGAAAGTATTAAAAATAAATCCTGAATGGTGTTGTGATAAAGGTTTAGTATACATTTGCAAGAGAAAGCGGCAAACATATGTTACAATAAAATGAATGAATATCTTTTATAAGTAAGAAGTATTTACTTAGATGAGATTGCCTATCAGCTGTAAAACATTATCAGCCTTCTTTATGCTATACAAATTCTATAATATATCTATATAGAATTCTAAATATTATGCTTTATTGTTTGTTGTTTCTTCTTACAACAAAACAATTGATAGTTTTTGTTATTCTCCGTTAAGACACGCGTTTTGGTACTCTTAAAAAGCGCCTCGCTGATGCGCTTTTAATGAGTACCCACAACATAAGTTGTCTGTGAGAAATAAGAAAAATATTTATCTGGATACTCTTCTTATCTACAGCCCTGGCCCCGAGGCTATAAAACTTGACCCATGCTCAACTCAGCTGAACATCAAATGTGTTCCGATAATAAATCTCAAATTATTTTTTCATGTTCAGTTCTGCTAAGCATGAAAAAGCTTTAAAACTTCGGGGCCTGATTGTATCCCTCTCTGCTTGTTTCGTAGAATGCAGGGACCTTCACTATTCGCATAGTTGTACCCCTGACTGTTGTTTATACAATGGTTATTTGACGTTTAATAAAAAGGAACAGAGTTAGCTATAATATAGCGGACAAACGAACGGACGGACGGAAGGATGAAGGACTCCCAAGTCGATTAAAGGGCACACTCCAAAAGTTAACCTAACAGTCGGGCGGATGACTTTTCTCTGTGTTGTGCATGAACAACAGGTCTCAATCTCTATTACAATAATGCAGTTAAGGGGACCAGGTACACTTGGTAGATTTTGCGCCATGTTTTACAAGGAAGACATTTTTGTGAATTCCGTTTTGCTTTCCTGCACACCAAGTCCTTTCTGAAAGTCTAAAAGAAAAGAAATTGCTCCTAAGGGGAGCAAATTCTTTCTATTAAGACGCCTTTTCAAAAGGGATTTTGCCAGAGTTGTCTCCCTTCAAAGTGTACCAGTTATCCTTAAATATTCGGACAAAGAGACCTGGGGAAACAGTTTACGACCAGGTCAATCTGATTAGAGTATACACTATATACCACCCTGTCATAAAAGTGTAGACAAATAACCGAGAAGTCAAATGGACTTTATCTAGGTATAAATTAATGTGTCCGAGTATTTAGTGCACATACGATATCCATTGTACTAGTATCATATATAGATAGTTTCAGACAGAGTCATCGTTCCCACTTCTTACAATGTTAATCAAAGCACTGACAGCACTGATGGATCAATTGTCTCTGAGTGTAGGCTGGGAAAATGGTCCCCAACGGGCACTTAGACTTTCATTTAACCCTTAACTTCCTGTAGTTTAAGCAAACAGTGCAGACTTTGATCAGACGTCGCATTCTGTGTCGTTTGATCTGGGTCTGTACTGTTTTACATTGTCCCAGCACAGAGCCCAGTGTAGGTTTTAGAACAGTGTTCGGTTCGAGGGAGACAGCAGGTTGTGAGACTCATATCGTGAACATTTGGTTAGTCCGTCTAACGCGCAGTTGAATTTCATAATCACGGGGACAACAACCTTAAGAAAATTTTGTTGTATGTTTACTTTGGCTCAATTGTAAACAGTCGAACCAACAACTATATTTCGTCTGAGTATTGCGAAATACTTTTCTTAAAATTTCAATAATCATTTTTTTCTGTTGCTATCTCTATTGATTGTGTTGGGGTTTAACGACACGTCAACTCTTGTGGGTCATTTTGTGTCGTCTCCCAGAGAAAGGGAGAAAAGAGAAAGAAGAGATAGTAGAAGAGATGAAAGAGAGGGACAGGAAAGAAAGAGTAACAAGAATGAAAGTGAAGAAACAGAAGAAATAAAAACACTATCCCTCTACCCTTACCTGCTACAAGGATAGCAGGTCTTGCCCAACTGTAAGTCAATATCAGTTGCACGCCCCGGTGATGTAAGATACATGACAGTTTCGCTGTACCCGACCACCCCGTTGATATGTCTAACACTGATAGATGAGTACCAGGTAGTGTAGACCTGATCTGGGTCTGCACTATCTGTTCAGGCCTGTCTGACCCAAATCGTTGCTCAGCTCTTATTTCCTAATAATTTCAGGACGATAATTTTTACCGGCGATGTTTCGGAGTGACACAACTTGATCTTTTACAATCGGTATATTTTGGTTCATGTTTTGCCAGAGCTTTTTCGCGGTGAATTATGTTTACACCGATTTTGCTTTCAAAGTTTTTGAGTCTTCGTTCAGTCATACGTTTAGCTTTCAAGTACAAGTGAAAATAAAGGTATAGTGACCATATAAAAATCACTTTAATTGACTTACTCTGTTTTAATATTTCTGCCTTTGGCCTTCATCAGAAAATTGAAATGCACGATATAAGACTACAGCATTGAAGTCATCATTACTGTTCTACACGATATAAGACTACATCATTGAAGTCGTCATCACTGTTCTACACGATATAAGACTACATCATTGGTCGTCATTACTGTTCTACACGATATAAAACTATATCATTGAAGTCGTCATTACTGTTCTACACGATATAAGACTACATCATTGAAGTCGTCATTACTGTTCTAAACGATATAAGACTACATCACTGAAGTCGTCATTACTGTTCTACACGATGTTAGACTACATCATTGAAGTCATCATTACTGTTCTACACGATACAGGACTACATCATTGAAGTCGTCATTATTGTTCTACACGATATATGATTACATCATTGAAGTCGTCATTACTGTTCTACACGATAGAAGGCTACATCTTTGTAGACGTCATAACTGTTCTAACCGATATAAGACTACATCATTGAAGTCGTCATTATTGTTCTACAAGAAATAAGACTACATCATTGAAGTCGTCATTACTGTTCTACACGACATGAGACTACATCATTGAAGTCGTCATTACTCTTCTACACGATATAAGACTACATCATTGAAGACGTCATTACTGTTCTACACGATATAGAACTATATCACTGAAGTCATCATTACTGTTCTACACAATATAAGGCTACATCATTGGTCGCCATTACTGTTCTACACGATATAAGACTACATCATTGAAGACGTCATTATTGTCCTATACGATATAAGACTTCATCACTGAAGTCATCATTACAGTTCTACAAAATACATCATTGAAGACGTCATTATTGTTCTACATGATACAAGACTACATCATTGAAGTCGTCATTACTGTTCTACATGGTACAGGACTACATCATTTAAGTCGTCATTATTGTTCTACACGATATAAGACTACATCTATGAAGACGTCATTATTGCTCTACACGATATAAGACTACATCATTGAAGTCGTCATTATAGTTCTACACGATATAAGACTACATCACTGAAGACGTCATTATTGTTCTACACGATATAAGACTACATCACTGAAGTCATCATTTCTGTTCTACACGATATAAGACTACATCATTGAAGTCGCCATTACTGTTCTACACGATATAAACTACATCATTGAAGTCGTCATTATTGTTCTACACGATATAAGACTACATGATTGAAGACGTCATTATAGTTCTACACGATATAAGACTACATCAGTGAAGTCGCCATTACTGTTTTACACGAAATAAGACTACATCATTGAAGTCGTCATTATTCTTCAACACGATATAAGACTACATCATTGGAGTCGTCATAATTGTTCTACACAATATAAGACTACATCATTGAAGTCGTCAGTACTGTTCTTCACGAAATAAGACTACATCATTGAAGTCGTCATTACTGTTCGACACGACATAAGACTACATCATTGAAGTCGTCATTACTGATTTACACGATATAAGACTACATCATTGAAGTCATCATTACTGTTCTACACGAAATAAGACTATCACTGAGGTCAACATTACTATTCTACACGATATAAGACTACATCATTGAATACGTCATTACTGTCTACATGATATACGACTACATCATTGAAATCGTCATTATTGTTCTACACGATATCAGACTACATCATTGAAGACGTCATTATTGTTCTACACGATATAAGTCTACATCATTGAAGTCGCCATTACTGTTTTACACGATAAAATTACATCATTGAAGTCGTCATTATTGTTCTACACGATATAAACTACATCATTGAAGTCATCATTACTGTTCTACACGATATAAGAATACAACACTGAGGTCGTCATTACTGTTCTCCACGATATAAGACTACATTACTGAAGTCGTCATTACAGTTCTACACGATATAAGACTACATCATTGTAGTCATCATTACTGTTCTACACGATATAAAAATGCATCATTGAAGTCGTCATTACTGTTCTACACGATATAAGACTACATCACTGAAGTCGTCATTATTGTTCTACACGATATAAGATTACATAATTAAAGTCGTCATTACTGTTCTACACGATATAAGAATACATCACTGAAGTCGTCATTACTGTTCTCCACGATATAAGACTACATTACTGAAGTCGTCATTACAGTTCTACACGATATACGACTACATCATTGTAGTGATCATTACTGTTCTACACGATATAAAAGTACATCATTGAAGTCGTCATTACTGTTCTACACGATATAAGACTACATCACTGAAGTCGTCATTATTGTTCTACACGATATAAGATTACATAATTGAAGTCGTCATTACTTTTCTACACGATATAAGACTACATCATTGAAGTCGTCATTATTGTTCTATACGATATAAGACAACATCACTGAAGTCATCATTACTGTTCTACACGAAATAGGACTACATCATTGAAGACGTCATTATGTTTTTACATGATATAAGACTACATCATTGAAGACGTCATTACTGTTCTACAAGATACAGGACTACATCATCGAAGGCGTCATTATTGTTCTACACGATATAAGACTACATCAATGTAGTCATCATTACTGTTCTACACGATATAAAACTGCATCATTGAAGTCGTTATTACTGTTCTACACGATATAAGACTACATCACTGAAGTCGTCATTATTGTTCTACACGATATAAGATTACATAATTGAAGTCGTCATTACTTTTCTACACGATATAAGACTACATCATTCAAGTCGTCATTATTGTTCTATACGATATAAGACAACATCACTGAAGTCATCATTACTGTTCTACACGAAATAGGACTACATCATTGAAGACGTCATTATTGTTTTACATGATATAAGACTACATCATTGAAGACGTCATTACTGTTCTACAAGATACAGGACTACATCATCGAAGGCGTCATTATTGTTCTACACAATATAAGACTACATCATTGAAGTCGTCATTATTCTTCAACACGATATAAGACTACATCATTGAAGACGTCATTATTGTTCTACACGATATACGACTACATCACTGAAGTCGTCATTATTGTTCTACACGATATAAGCCTACATCATTGAAGACGTCATTATTGTTCTACACGATATACGACTACATCACTAAGGTCGTCATTTTTGTTCTACACGATATACGACTACATCACTAAGGTCGTCATTTTTGTTCTACACGATATAAGCCTACATCATTGAAGTCGTCATTACTTTTCTACACGATATAAGACTACATCATTGAAGTCGTCATTACTGTTCTACACGATATAAGACTACATCATTGAAGTCGCCATTACTGTTCTACACGATATAAGACTACATCATTGAAGTCGCCATTACTGTTCTACACGATATAAGACTACATCATTGAAGTCGTCATTATTGTTCTACACGATATATGACTACATCATTGAAGACGTCATTATTTTTCTACACGATATAAGACTACATTATTGAAGTCGTCATAACTGTTCTACATGATATAAGCCTACATCATAGAAGTCGACATTGCTGTTCTACACGATATAAGACTACATCATTGAAGTCATCATTACTGTTCTAGACCATATAAGACTACACCATTGAAGTCGTCATTACTGTTCTACACGATATAAGACTACATCATTGAAGTCGTCATTATTGTTCTACACGATATAAGACTAAATCAACTAAGTCGTCATTACTGTTCTACACGATATAAGACTACATCATTGAAGTCGTCATTATTGTTCTACACGATATAAGACTACATCATTGAAGTCGCCATTACTGTTCTACACGATATAAGACTACATCATTGAAGTCGTCATTATTGTTCTACACGATATAAGACTACATCATTGAAGACATCATTATTGTTCTACACGATATAAAACTACATTATTGAAGTCGTCATAACTGTTCTACACGATATGAGACTACATCATTGAAGTCGTCATTATTGTTCTACACGATATAAGACTACATCATTGAAGTCGTCATTACTGTTTACCACGATATCAGACTACATCATTGAAGTCGCCATTACTGTTCTACATGATATAAGACTTCATCACTGAAGTCATCATTTTTAATCTACACGATATAAGACTACATCATTGAAGACGCCATTATTGTTCTACAGGATATAAGACAACATCACTAGTCACCATTATTGTTCTACACGATATAAGACTACATCATTTAAGTCGTTATTACTGTTCTACACGATATAAGACTACATCACTGAAGTCGTCATTATTGTTCTACACGATATAAGACTTCATCACTTAAGTCATCATTACTGTTCTACACTATATAAAACTACATCACTGGTCGTCATTACTGTTCTACACGATATAGGACTACATCACTGAAGTCATCATTACTGTTCTACACGATAAATGACTACATCACTGAAGTCATCATTACTGTTCTACACGATATAAGACTACATCATTGAAGTCGTCATTACTGTTCTACACGATATAAGACTACATCATTGAAGTCGTCATTACTGTTCTTCACCATATAAGACTACATCATTGAAGTCGTCATTATAGTTCTACACGATATAAGACTACATCATTGAAGTCGTCATTACTGTTGTACACTATATAAGACTACATCACTGAAGTCGTCATTACTGTTCTACACGATATAAGACTACATCATTGAAGTCGTCATTATTGTTCTACACGATATAATACTACATCATTGAAGTCGTCATTACTGTTGTACACTATATAAGACTATATGGCGACTTGAATTTTGTAATCTTATATCGTGTAGGTCAATTTTGTGATGAAATCCACGGTCCGAACTATTAAAACAGAGTGAATTCAATAAAATCCTCATAATTGTTTTCCCTCTGGTAAACTTTTTGCTCATTATAAAACAGAGATTTCCATAGTTAACTTTCTGATGATATTCCTCATCGTTTTTTTTTTTTTTTTTTTTTTTTTTTTTTTTTTTTTTTTGTTTTTGTCCTCTTTTTGTTGGCATGTTGTTTTGGTGATGTCGTTTCGTATCAATCAAAATAAGAAAGTAAGTAAATACTTTCATTACGAAAAGCCTATTCAAATATATTGAAAATTTCACCACCAAAAACTGAAAGTTTTCAGACAAAAATTCTGCTCAAAACATAGATTTACGGTACTCGTTAGAACCCATCGCCGAGGCGGTTCTAATGTGCTCACACGACTATTTTTCTTTTTGAGCAAAATTATGAAAAATACTGTATACTCCTGTAAACCCCAGTTTTACTGTATAAATAAGGGGTTTAAGGGGGCTCAAAATTATTTAGATACGTTTTCGTGATGAATTAAAGAGGGTCACTCAAGTGGACTAGTCAATCTTCCCTGAGACCCTCAAAGAAACATTATACATGTAAACAATACAATATTAAGCAATTAGCAAATTAGTAAAATGCATTATGGATGCACATTGAAATATACAGATGAATAATCAATGGCTATGGAGGTATCAGTTACGTTAGAATTTATTCAATTTAAGCTGTATTTCCATACTTCAACAATTTTACACAAATGTTAGTAAAGGCATCTTAAGTGACAATACAGTCTTCCATACTTCAACCATTTTACATCAGTGTTAGTGAATGCATCTAAAGTGACAATAATTTCACTTTAGATGCATTTACTAACATTTGTGTAAAATGGTTGAAGTATGGAAATACAGCTTAAATTGAATAAATTCTAACGTAATCCGGTGTCTTTGGACGGCTGTGAACTGTGAGTACGGTCTTTTCTGGGTATCCCAATATTTATTTTATTTGCTCAATATCTATTTTCATGTTAGTAACCCTTTGAAATTCTTTTCCTCCACAGTAAACTATAGTTCGACTTTTGTTGAAAGAATGTTGTTTGGTGAGGATTGAGTATCCAAACAAAGTACATATATGCAAACATATTGGACGTTTAATTAAATATTTGATCGGAAATAATAATAGTAGCAGTTTCACACTCTTATAATTCTTATTAAGGCCAATCGACACACTTGGTAGATAATCCGACATTTAAGGCAAGAGAATCACCTTTTGGTGACTTCCTCTTTGCTCCTCTGTACACTAATACCCTTCTGAAAAGGGGACTGCTCTAAAAGGTTACAACTGGCTCACAAGGGGAACCAATGCTTTCCTTTTCAAGAAGAAGGGAACAAACCAATTTTGAAAGAGTTGTCTCCCCCTCGAACTTCTTTTTAAGCTTTTTAATCTCTGCTGCTAAAAAGCATATATAGTCTAGACTGTCTTGGTGGTTATCTGAATTAAGCCACTCAATTAAGTCTTATTATGGTAAAGACTTTTCACTTTGTGGATTTTATCAATGTGTAAACGCTGGCGTATAACTCTCGCACTGAACTAAGCCCTCATACTGAATTAAGCCTGAAGAGCTTTTGTTAAGGTCGGCGTTGACACATCGATAAAGCAGAGAAAAAAGCATAAATTCAACTAGGTTATATTTATCCTTAAAACGTGGATTAAATACATATAGCTCATTTTACCAAAAGAAAGTAGCCCCAAGATCCCTGCTAAGCGGATTTATCGAAATATAAAAACCATATTGAATTTACTCTAGAACAGTTATCACGAAAACATATCTATATAATTTTGACCCCCATAAACCCCACATTTAAATAGCAAAAGGGGGATTTACAGGGATGTACATTATTTTCTTATTTCTGCTCAAACACATAGATTGTGGGTACTCGTTAGAACCGCCTTGCCGAGGCGGTTCTAACGAGTACTCACAACCTATGTTTTGAACAGAAATAAGACAAATATCAGAATTTTTATTTGAAAACTTTCAGTTTTTGGTGGTGAAATTTTCATTATATTTGAATAGGCGTGTATTCGTAATGGAAATTGCGCTAAATTAGTATAAAACGTAAATAAGAGAACTCAGGAACAGATACAATCGGATCCACATCAAGCCCCTAACACCAATGTCCCTTTTGTGGGACGCTAGGAATAAAAATGGGTTAATTTTTCAACACTGTGATGACTCGAAGATAAGTATTTGACTAAAATACCGCATTGTGCCCAGCGAAGACTCAGATATGTCTGCGCGGATGCGCAGTATTCGCTGTCCGCCTGAAGGCACTTTGGATCCTTGGCTACCTACAGAGTTCCCTACACGTGCAAGCTTGTAGGAAATGCTGTGACCCGGCTCAGTGTTTTATTAGCCAAGTAAAAAGGTGTCTTAGTGCATGTTGAAAGTGTGCGATTTTGATCATCCTTCTTATCTGCACAGACTGATCAGGGGTTGTGTTTCCTCTAGATATAGTCTATACTATTCCGTGATTCTGAAAAGAACCTATTCAAACTGTACGATCATTCAGACAGTCGCACAGTCTGATCAGAGTTTTTATTGTTCGCATGGAGAAACTTTGCATCCTAAGCTTCCCAAAATGCGCCCAGTGAATATTCTAATCAGGTTGCGCGAATGCGCAGGTTGATCTGTATCTTCGCTGGGCGCACATGTTTGAAGGTTCGTTATTTGACGTTGAGGCTCATTTTATGGGCTCTCCAACAGTTCTTCAGTTACATCAGACCAAACAGATAGGATAGGGAAGATGAAGAGGAATACGCAGTCGTGTACACGAGAGGAACCTGCAGCAGTGGAGCTCAACCTCATGATCTCCAGATTAAGACCAAAGCATTGAAGAGACTGAAAATTTTTAAAGGAAGGCAGCTCAGTCAAAATTGCTTTGTCTCACGTCAGAAAGAGGCTCAACTTTGAGAGGAAAGTATTTCTTTAAGAATTAACAATAATAGAAGTATAGTTTACAGGCTTTAATCAACAACTGGAAGCTTCTGGACTAATATGGAAGTTTCAATAAAAATCATAAGTGGCAATTCATAATGTATGTATTTATTTCAAACGCATATGTTTTCAAGCTAACAAAAGCTGTTGACTGAATTTCAAAAGCTAGATAAAGGCAAGGACGACATTCCAGCAGGCACACAACGTAAAAACAATGTCGATTCAACGTTGATTCAACGTCATGACGTTGAATCAACGCTGAAATGATGTCGTTTCAACGTTGTGTGCCTGCTGGGATTATTCAATTATTGAGTCAATGAATATGATTTGATATATGTATCCACTTGAGACAACCAATATTGACCGGTAGATAACTGAGGTCAATACTGGTATTTTCCAATGGATATAACATCATATTCAATGTCTCAATTGTAAACAATTGTTTTATTATATAATGAACAAAAGATTTTTTTTATATTCATGACTATAGATACATATATTCAATGGGAAAAAACCCAAGTCGGTGACTTTCAGAAATAATAACTGGGCTGAAAACAGTTCTCATTCAATGAAAGATAGTCTATTTTATGGTTATATATAGCCAATATCAACCCATTTATGCACATAAAACGGCCACTGGCAAACTGTAGACCCAGATCAGACGCCGCAGAACGGCGTCTACACTGTTTGCATTTAGGCAAGAGTTCATCACACAGAGCTATGAGGCATGTCGTCTGGTCTTTCCGGCAAAATACAGCTGATTTGTCATTTCTTCCAGACACTGTCAGGCCCTTATCTAATTTAATCACAACACTGTGGTCAGTCAGGAATGTTGCACCTCATTAAAATCAGATAACCCCCTCCCCATTATCATCAAAGAAACCTGACATTTCAAGGTAGCAGCAGGCTTGTTTGGAAAATGGCTAAAACAAAGTAAAAAAAAATATTGATAAAGAAAAATGAAAACAGTTAAAGGAAGATATTTTCAGGGAAAGAGGATATTTTTCAGAAGCGTTAACACACTCTATCCAGTAAGTCTCGTAATAATTGTTTTTGTTGGTGGCCTATTAACTACTTGTCAGGTAATCTAGTACTCCCTGGAGACTGCATGTTGTTGAAATATTAGCAGCTAATGACCCTAGAGGATTCTTTGGCTAACAGTTAATCTTTGATCTCTTGGACCAATGAAATCAAACTTTGCGTAAATACCAGCTTTACAGAACCTATAGAGAAACCTGTAAGCTCTGTGTCATAAGCTCCTTGATTTAGGGCATTATAAAACATGGCAACAATTACAATTAACCAGTTGCTCCATATATTAGATATGAACGGTCCAAATAGTTAATTTAGATAAGTCCACTCGGTATAAATGCGTTAAACTTAGATGTATGAGGTAACTCCGGGGTTGCCTAACAGAGGTCATGTGAACCTTTCTGTGACTTTATTGCATAAAGACATTACTTTGCGGTTTTCAGTTTTTACGGCCCTTTGGAGACTATTTCAGTTCTGTCGCACCGCGGTTTACTTGCATATTTTACATCCTTGCTTTTATGGACCTGCCCGGCACATGCACACTCAGAGCCGCTGTCCGTCTTTAAATGTCGTCCTGCCTACTCTTACGAATCCATAAAACGTCGTACTTGTGTACTAACAGTCCGAACATTTTCTGGTCTGAGCAGGGATTCGAACCTGCAATCACCGGTTCCAACTCTAAACCTTTTATAATTCTCCACCCGGGCCACGACGAGAGTAAATCCCAGTAGATGTTCGTTCAGCTGCAAGTGTCATTGTTGACTAACTTTTTTTAGCCCCTGACAATTTGTTATTTTCAATTTTAAGTTGTTTTTGCTGTTTTTGTTTATCATTATCTTCATTCGATTCTTTCAAAACGTCTAATTTTTAATGTAGTATTTCATTTGGCACTACGACAAACTCGTACTTCCGTCGGTTGATAGTTGTCACCAAACTGCTGTATGACATGTGCACGATATAATGCGCAAAAGTAGAAAAGAGCCCTTATGCCAATATGCGGCAATGGCGTCCCAGAGTACATAGAGTATATCAACAAACACAGATACTGAGAAGATTCCGATAAGACTGCGCTGATGCGCAGACTGATGTGTGCCTTCACTATATATATTCGCATATGGCATAAAACTCTTTTTTTATGTGTTGTGTCAACTGTGAAATTAAGGGGAATGGATACTTTCAAGGAAGGAAACTGTCAAAATTGTTTTATTTCCCTTATTCCTGACCGTTTAAGAGTTATCACCATTTTTGCTAACTGACCACGGACGGACGGAGTCAAAGCGCCCTTTTCGAAAATCGAACTTTCGGTCGGTCGATGTTTCTGCGGGTCGTGCAGTGTTGTCGAAATATCTCATACGGTACAGAGTGGTCTATTCTAAAAAGAAAGAATTTGCTCCTCATTGGAGCAAATTCTTTTCTTTTAGGATAGACCCCTTTCAGAAATGCATCGGTGCGCAGAAACGCAAACACGAAATCACTAAAGCTGTCTCCCTAGGGACCCTTTTCAGACGGGGCTTGTTGTTTGGGAAAGCAAAGATGAAGTCACTGATGTTACCTCCCCTCCCTTCCCTCCCTTCCTTGTATAAAATGGTGGGAAATCTACCAAATGACTCCAGTTCCTTTAACTGAGATCCTTAACTCTGTAACAAGGTTCATTTTTCCGCAGCCATTTATATACATCATCATAGGCAAACTTAGAATGGTTAAGGTTGTTTATTCGCTTACATAAATCACACATTGAATCTAAAAATAATTCTTGGTAAGTAATAACTTTATATTTGTCTTTAATGGCAAGCATTTTTGCATATTGCACAACATTTGAACTTAAATTTCGGAGATATTTACCTAACTCGTGGGCATTTTTAAAATCACTAGCACTTATATAGGCATCTTTCTCCACTTTTATAGGCCTTTTGTTGGGCATACCTGCTCTTACAACTTGCAACAGATCATATTCATAATTCTCATAGAACTTTTCTGTAACATAGTCTGTACATAAATCGTTCTCAAACGCTAAGTAATACCTATAAGTCGTATTAAGTATAGAAAAACAGTTGTCTAATGGATGGTTAGAACGCACGCCGCACGTCCAGTTGGTTCCACAGGCCCCCAGTATTTCAACGTCTATGTACTGTCTGAGGATTTTAACATATTCTTCTCGTTTACCAAATGTATTACATTGGCTTACCACCCATATGGCATCTCTGGATTTACTTTTAGCTATTTTTAAGTAGTCCCTTTTCCATGTCTCGTTCTTTGGTTTCCGTACTAGCTTACCGTAGGGAAGGTATATATCCGAACGCTTAGAATAGGTCATTGTCCAATTAAATGCGTGCTTCATGCCTGGCTCATAAAGTGGATATAATGTAGCATTTCTAGCATATGAACGTGTGGGCTCGTGTTGAATAAATATCCAGACTTGGTTCTTTGGCCTAATAAACTCGGGCAATGTTAATATTTGTTTATATCTAAACCAATGAAATATCACAGCGTCACTTATATTAGCATCATAAGGATCGAACGACATTCTGCAGTTTTTCACTTCACAGTTTTCAAACGTATACGTTATATTAGTTAAATTCCTAACTATTTGAAAATTTGATGGATTGTAAAACAGTATGAGTTTTCGACTTATTTGTCTTTTATATGGAGCTGCTGTTTGTTGATTTTTCTCGGATCGAAAAACAACTTGTGTACTAACTAATTCTCTTCTGTGTAGTTCACCGCTCTCTATCCAGATATATCGTCCTTGTTTTGTTTGAGAACTTTCATTCAGACGAACAACATTTCGCATATACACGAATACGGTACTTGCCAACCATAACGACACCCACAGGACACCTGCAACAGATATTTCCAACATGTAAACTTCTTTAAAATTTCTGAACCCCTTATTCCCATTTCGTACCACAGCGTTTACCTTAAATATTGCGATACTTTAACCCCTTATCATACTTGTCCTATAATTTGAAAACGAATACAGTAAAACCTGTGTAAGAGAGCCACTTCGAGACAGACTTTAAACAGTGGTTGATGTGGAAAAAAGTTGTCTGTTTTATAAAGGTACATGGCATGTAATTTTGCTAGCAAAATTACATGACATGTTCCTTTATAAGACAACCACCTTTCCACATCACCCACTAAGGTCAATTTCAAAGGTGGCTGTCTTACACAGGTTTTACTGTGTTATACTATATGGTGATGATGTGTTTAAAAAAAACTCTTGACACTGCAGAGCCTCATCACGAAAACATGCTTATATAATTTTAACCCCCTTAAACATCACTTTTATATAGTAAAACTGGGGTTTACAGGGGTATATATTATTTTGGTTATTTTTGCTCAAAAACATACATTGTGGGTAGTCGTTAGAGGCGGTTTTAACAAGTACAAAAATCTATGTTTTGAGCAGAAATATGAAAAAGAGTTTTTCATCTGAAAATTTTCAGTTTCTGAAGGTGAATTTTTCTGTATATTTGAATAGGCGTGTTTTCGTAATGCGATCAGATTCCGCTTTTTTTACCTGGGTCGGCACTGTATGATCTGGCCTGTCTGTTCCAGTACTTAGGGTTATTACAATGTTTATGAAAAGAATACAACTCTTAGAATGAGGAAATTATCGGAATCCCATAATCTATATCACAAATAAGGGGCTATACAAAGGAGTCGAAGACATCTATGGCCTAGCCACAATTAAAGGCTTACATGCAACTATATATCAAATCAGGTGGCAAATCAGTCAAACAGGAAAGTTGAATTGATCATAAGTGGGACAATAGCTGTGGACATACGTGGCCATAAGGGGACTTGTGTAGCTACCTATTTAAAAATTACACAAGGAGGGAAGTTTTGGAATAAAACATATCAAACAACAAACATAATTAACGAAAATGGCAGACTCTGTTATATTGAGTTTCAGTAAACCTTTGATTTTTGTTGAAAATATTTACATAAAGATTAACAGCAAATACAAAGAAACGACACAAGTTAAATGACTACACAGGTAAACAGTATAGACCTAGACTAGACGTCGCAGAATAGAATTCGGAGACTGATCAGAGTCAATTCTGTTTGCCACAACGGATCTTAAGCATATCAACAGATAATAATATGGACTTGTTAATTAAGGACAAGTTTGGTGAGAGTTAATGTGTCCGCATACTTAGAGTAAATACCGTACCATGAATAGGACGATTAAACTCATGTCAGGTTTCTGACATACCGTTATGACCCTCAATAGTGTGGCACCGTAACGCCTTACCCTACTTGTCCTAAAATTTTTATGGCACCATTTTTCTCCTTGTTTGTTCATCACGAAAGCATGCCTATACAAATTTGACCCCCTTAAACCCCACTTTTATACAGTAAAACGGGGTTTACAGGGGTATACATTATTTTTCTTATTTCTGCTCAAAATCATAGATTGTGAGTACCCACAAATCTATGTTTTGAGCAGATATACGAAAAATAGCAGACTTTTTTATCTGAAAATTTTCATTTTTTGGTGGTAAAATTTTCAGTATATTTGAATAGACATGTTTTCGTAATGTTTGTTTAAAAATTGCCGGAATA
Source organism: Anodontia alba (assembly GCA_964016985.1). Lineage (NCBI taxonomy): Eukaryota > Metazoa > Mollusca > Bivalvia > Lucinida > Lucinidae > Anodontia > Anodontia alba. The sequence goes on from OZ024822.1 coordinate 54,862,488, forward strand.
GTGACAAACAGTTTAAACCCTAATCATGGGTCGAACTTTGTGGCATCTGATCTAAATCTACACCGTTTGCTTATGCCTGTCTACCATGTACAGTATTTTCTCATAAATACACATTATCGCCTTACCCAGTAACCATCATCACGAGAACTCGCCTATATAATTCTGATCCCCTAATACCCCACTTTTATATAGTAAAACTGGGGTTTACAGGGGTATACATTAATATTCTTATTTCTGCTTTAAAACGTAGATTGTGGGTACTCGTTAGAACCGCCTCGACGAGGCGGTTCTAACGGGTATCCACAATCTATGTTTTGATCAGAAATATGAAAAATATCTGAATTTTTTATCTGAAAATTTTCATTTTTTGGTGGTAAAATTTTCAATATATTTGATTAGGCCTGTTTTCGTAATGGTAGGCAATTTTGATATTTTTCTCTATTTTTTTTTTTTCAGAAAACATGCATGACATTTCATGCGAATCGTCTCTTTATGAGACCATTTGCATGAAGCAGATTTGTCTCCTTAGGAGACCATTTACGTATCAATGTCTGTTTCTAGGGAAAATAAGAAAAAATATTTCAAAATGTCGTCTGCTGATTTTTCATCCCGGAATCTGCCGGTTTACATAGATAGTGTCATATGCGTGGGGAAGAACGGATATTTGTTTTCTTATTGACAAATGAATTATATCATAGATCTGATATTGATTGTCTAAGACGACCTTTTCATTCCTATAGTTCTTATTTATTTGAACAGTTTACGCTTAGCATGCTGGGTAAAAAAAAAACAGCAGACGACATTTTGAAATATGTTTCCCGGAAAACAGGCTTTGGCATTTCATTCAAATTGTGTCCTCCTTATGAGACGATTTGCATGAAATGTCAAAGCCTATTTTCTAGGAAAAATAAGAAAAATATCATCAACTTACTGTCTGCTGAATTTGTCAAGAAAGTGGCAAGATCAACTTACCTGTCCTGAAATACCGTCCTCTCCGTCGAAACATTCCTGGAATCGACTACAACAACAAATGTTCAAATATTTCTAATAGCAGTGAAACTTGAAGGCCTGTCAGTCACAACTGAAATCATTGTCCACAGCTTTGGCTAATATATTAAAAGTATAGGCCAGAAAAATGCTTCGACCAGCAATAACAATATTTTGATCTGTTTTCCGTCCTAGTCGTCTTTTCTTCTCCTATGGATCAGGACTCATCTGGGTAGTTAATAAAGAGGGAACCCTAACAGTGAAAATATTTCTTGTTTCAAAAGTGCTATTGATAAACACAAATATTTTTACAAGTACTTTATATTATTTGGACAACATATTAACATTTACCACTTTCTGGGCAAATTGTCGTTTGCTGAATTTGCCCAAAAAGTGGTAAATGTTAATACTGTAAGTTGTCCAAGAAAACAGGGTTCGACGTTTCACTCGAATTGTTTCTTAAGGAGAGAGTTGGCTAAAAAACGTCAAAACTATACTACCATTATGAAGCACAGCTTTCCCAATGCACTAATAGAAGGAAAGATAAGGAACAAATAATGAAAAAAACAAACGTCACATATGAAACCACCGACGCACGAACAAAGATGAACTGCAACAGAGAAACAATCTTGGAAAGGTCAGCAGCAAAACTACAACCTTATTTCTGGGAAAAATAAGAAAAGTAGTTCAGTATGGCGCCTTGTGATTTTTTCCAATATGATATGCATTAGTCCGAGTCTTCTCTGACGTTAACGTATCTCTTTCGGTGCCAAATTTCAGACAACATTTGTCGTCTGCCTTTCTTTTTTAACAAACTATCGCTTGAAAAGAGGTTTATACGTAAAGTTGAAAGGCTGAATGCCAAACAGCGTAGATCCAGATGAGATATGAGCCGTCTAATCTGGATCTATGCTGTTTGCAAAAGCCTATTATTATCGCCTGTGGCACTGAAAGAGTTAAGTGGCTTTTTTTTATTTTGATATTTACCATTTACCGCCAGAGCAACTTAGCTATCGAAAATGCAGAATTTCCCCAGCTAGTCTTGGCTGGGCACTTTCAAAGGAAAATTCTGAATATCATCCAGCAGATAGTAACATTAAATTTTAGAATAAACAAAAGAAACCATTTTCCAATAAATTAAATAATTTGTTTAATTGGAAACTTGCATAACCAGCGTTTTCACTATACCTGTCAAAGTCTACCTTCGTTGCCTAGACTGTACACGGTAAAATCCAGTTTGTTACCCATAAATGTCAATTATTTATTACGAAAGTCAAGTCCTTTTGTTCCGTCATAAAATATTAGTTTGATACTCCTTAGTGGCTATTTACATTTCACATTAATTTCCATGCTATGTTTTGGTGAAAAAACTCATTTTAGACAGGACAGGAAAATTCCTGTTTTTCATAATAGGAGTAACTCCGATGATAGTGGCAAATGTCAATGCATAGAAAAGCCAATAAAAGATCAGAGAAGACTCGGATTAGCTAAGCGTAAACCTTAACTACTCTCTGGGCTAATTCAGCAGACGACACAGTGATATTTTTCCCCAGAAAATAGGATTGGAGATAATTTGCATGAAAAACCTGTTTTCTGGGGAAAATCTGAAAATATTTCAGTATGCCGTACCAAGAAAGCTGAGCGTTAATTCATCCGTGTACACATGGACAGTGAATTCAATTGTGATAAAGGAAAAGCAAAGTTATTTGGTCAGTAAATAGTCTTCACTGGGTCAAAATACATTCTTAACCCTTTAATCAATCGCAACAACAGCAGGCGACAACGTGATTTTTTTATGTATTTCTGGACAAAATAAGGATTTACATTTTATGTAAATCGTCTGCCGAGCATACGATTCATATGAAATGTCGAGCCTTATTTTTCAGTGAAAATTAAGCATAATACAAAAGAATGTGGTCTGCTACAATTTTGCTTGGCACTTTAAGGATTTATATTCTTTGTGTAAGCATATATAAAAGAGATCACCGAAAGATAACTACTTGATTCAATACATATTGAAGTTAACCGAAATTAAGCTATGTTACAAAGTTCACTGTATCGCACTGATCCCAAATATTTGAATAAACATGTCCGAGCAGGCAGAGTGACACAAATCAAACTGCACCGTCTGCAATTCACGTTTGATATTGTTTTCATCTGACACATTATAGTAAATAAAGTTTCAATTTATTTGATTATACAGTCAAACCTATGTTCAGCAAGCACCAACAGGAAAACCGAAACATGGTTGCCTAAGACAGGTGCTTGTATGTATTTACATGATTGTTTGAAAGAAACAAAAGTTTCTATTTGTGTTTGTTGGAACCTAAAGAAGAAGTGATGAAAATTCCAAAATTTATTTTTAGATATCTGCCAATGAATTGAGGGGTTGCTACATTCAGCCTCCAAAAAGTCCCAGAAAGTGCTGGTGTCAGTGGTTGTTTTCCAGTGGCTGGTCTTTAAAATTATTCAGACAAATCACGATGAATGCGGGTATAGTCACAATTTTACGCGAACTGAGCGCATGTTTGTAATTTGGAACTGTGTCAAAGTTGGTGGCGGGGTGGGTTACGCTCATGTGGAGCTGATTATGGCACCCAGTGGTTGTTTCTGATGGTCGTGCCTTCACAGCAAACACATAACATCGCAGGAACGTCGTTACAACGTCGCTGCGTCACGACGTTGCAGCGACGTTGTAATGACGTTGTTGCGACGTTGTGTGTTTGCTGGGATGTGGCTCTTCTACCGATGTTATTCTTCATTTGTGTGTCTGCCGTTGTGTGTTGTCGATGTTTGTTTTATCGGTGCCAAGGGAAGGCTCCCAGCTAGCATTCTATATAAATCTATAGCGGGCCGTTATCGGCCCGCTATAGATTTATATAGAATGCTTACTGAGAGCTCTGCTTCGTGATTGTGGTCTTTCGTGGGTAACTTGATTTATTTGTATTGTGTCATGTAAATGTTGGGTTACTGTGTTTTCTAGATACTACTCTGAGTTAACTAAGGGGGATTGTATACACTTGGTATTTTTCCGCCATTTCGTCCAAGGATGGCTTTCTGTTTGCGTTTCTGCACACTAAGCCTTTCTTGAAAATGCGCCAACTTGAAAAAGAAAGAATTTGCTCTGTCGGAGGGAAGCAAATTCTTTCTTTTGACGTATGCTCTTTTTCAGAAGGGAGACAAAACCATTTGACAGAGTTGCCTCTCCTGAAAGTGTATCTATTCCCCTTAAGAAGATATTATACAAACTATCTGAAGAATTAAGATATTTATTGAGAAGAGTTAGGGAGATAAGAATAGGGAATGCTGCAGGGTACGTATTGCAATAACAGAAAAATAATTACATGTCCAAATATTCGTTTGTTAGTATTACGTAAATAAATCTATGTAGTGTATACCTTCATATTCCCACATAATATATGGTCTAAATAATGTGCTAAATAACCAAAATCTACCGAATTTCCCATATTATATGGTGAAAATGCTATTACGTACATCGCTGTTTACAAGAGGTTATAAAAGGGTATCAAGGCACTTCTAAGGAGTACACACAACATACGAGTATGTTCCTTGGAGGAATAAGAAGTACGCAGTAAAACTTCAATGATTCGAACACCGATGGCTATTCGAACTCGTTTTTGAGCCCCTAAGAAATTATTTCGACAGCTCAACAAATATTAAGCATGATTTTAGGGTAATAAACTTTTTTATCGTAAAAATGTACGTTGATTGTACTCATTAGAATCGCTTCATCGCGGCGACTCTATTAAGTACACTCAACGTTCCATTATTTTTAAGAAGATCAAAATGTCATCCCCAAACTACCTCCATTTCCCAGTTAGCATTCTACATAAATTTATAGCGGGCCGTTATCGGCCCGTCAGTTACCCTGACGGGCCGATAACGGCCCGCTGTAGATTTATAAAGAATGCTAGCTGGGTTGCCTACTGATCTGCTGTTATGATTAACCCTCAGTGCCTCGAACTACCCATGTCTAGTGATACATTTCTTTGGAGCCAAAGATGTTAGAGCCCTTGAAGTTCGATTGTATCAATATTAATATTATGGATTAAAAAAGAATATTTCGACAACTGAAGAAAAGAAATATTTAGCGTCATTATAGGGAAATAAACTTATTTTATCATGAAAATGTACGTTGAGTGTTCTCATTAGAATCGTCTCATCGGGTCGACTCTGATAAGTACACTAAACCTACCATTATTTTAAACAAGATCAAAAAGACATCCCCACTCTACCTCCATTTGCCTCCTGTCCTGGTGTTATGATTAACCCTTAGTGGCTCGAACTAGTGACAAATGTCTACGGTCCCAAAGATGGTAGAGCCATTGGAGTTCGACTGAGTGAATATTCATATTATGGATTAAAAATCCTACCTAGAAAGATGGCTAAGAAGTATACGTTATACATAAGTATGTTAACGCGATGGAATTGTTTTCTGCAGCAACTATCAACATCCACTCTAAAAAGATTTTTTTCTTTTTTTTTTTTTTTTACCAATTTACGTCAAGTGGGCTCTTCAACCACAACTGTTTGGATCGGTCAGTTTCAAGGAGCAAGGTGCCTGGTTAGTTTTTACTATTACTATGTTTTATAGAAATTCCTGCGATTAATGCAAACATTGTAGACCCTGATCAGACGCCGCGTTCTGCGGCGTCTGATCTGGGTCTGCATTGTTTGTCACTTTCTCTTTTGTGGGTGTCGCGACTCAAGTGAGTTCAGAACAATTTTTAAAACACAGTCTGGTTAGCATCGAAAACTCTCTTACCTGAGAGCAAGAAAAGTATTGTTGGAAAAGCTATTGAATTTTAAATTATGACAAAAAAGCAAATTTGGGTTATACAGCTGAAGATCAGCAATGCAAGTATTGGCAATGCGAGTATCCCAGACAGGCTCATTATGAAATATGGCAAGTGGAGGAGCAAAGGCTGAAAGATCAAGTATGCTAACCCATTTATTCCTAGCGTCCCATAACATGAAAACTGGCAATCAGCGGCGTCTGATCAGGGTCTACATAATTTGCATAACACATGGGAATGTCTATAACATATGGTAATAATACAACTAATTAGACAGCCCTCGTATTGGAAATGGACCGGTCCAAAGTGCGAAAATTCAGATCAGCCAGTGGTTTCAGGCAATTTGATCACAATTCCCACTGGGCGAATTTTGGATAGCCAATGATACAAAGTTTCTTGCGGACAACGAAGACTCTGATCAGACTGTCCGAATGCGCAGGCTGATTAGAGTCATCGTTGGGCGCGTATTTCAGAAGCTACTTTGCGGTCCGAAACTGCTTCAGAGAAATATAAAAAAAAGAGAAAACCTTGAAGTCAGGTTGAAAGAGTTATTATCGTTACCTAGCGCAGTGAGATAATCAGTGACGTGCAACCAACTGTAAAGTTTTAAAGTAGACTTCATTTAGGGTGGACTCTGGAGTGGACGTAAGTACACAGACAAATAGACGAAACATGTACGGCTAAGTCGCCTATTGTAGACAAATCGACGGAAACATGTACGCCTAAGTCGCCTATTGTAGACAAATAGACGGAAACATGTACGCCTTGGTTGCCTATTGCTAACGCAAGTGCCACAAAAAGTGGGCAGATTTGGGCAGATTTAGATATTTAACCCATTGTATACTGAATAGACTCACCCAAACTGTATATTAGGTACGTCCGGCTATGAGATTTAGATATTCCTAAAGAAAAATGGCTAAACTATTTGCAAACAGTGGAGCCCTGATCAGACTCCGTGTTCTGCGGCGTCTGATCTGTGTCTGCACTGTTTCTAGTTACCCTTTTACGGGTCTCCCGACTACAGTGGGTTAAAGGCAAAATTAACTGTTGAAAAAGTTGTTTTCATGACAAAAATGAGGCTCATTAGGGGCTCACTGCAATAAAGGTAATGCATTTCACTGAAACTTTATTTTCCGTTATTGTGTAGTAAGCCAAATTAGCATTGCCACTATCACTGGTCCTTTTCTCTGTGTTATGATTTTGGTTCAAACATATTTTATTTCATATATTTCTCAATACATCAATACATCAACATAGACATTACATGAGTATGTTAAATATATAAAAGGGATTCGAAACAAAAACCTATATAGCTATATGTGTTATGATTTTGTTTTTGAGTTTTCGAAAATAGTTGGCTTTTTTCCTGGGCAAGTGAGTAACTCACTATGTAAAAGTGTACAGGGATGTATTGCTGGCTTGGAGTATGTTTTGGTTATACATTTCATGTGTTAAGTATTAGTTCCGATATAAAACGAGAATAATATCATTTATACATTGTATATCATGCTGAAGGTTGATAAGAATTAAAACCGCAATCATTTTTCTTAGTTTTCATGGTAAAATCCGACATGGTCTTTCAGAATGTTCTCAGTGCAACCAGATCTGTGTCTTGGTATTTGTTCAAATATATAGTTTTTGACATATTAGTATTTTGAGGTATGCTTTTTTGTACTTTTGATATTTTTTCGAGGTACCTTTTCAGAACCCCGGAGGCACACACCGACATAAATGATTGAAACCCTTTATTCCGTCGCGGATCTACTAAAAGAGGAATCTTTTTTTTTTTTTTTTTTTTTCATGTTTTGTCCTGTTCGTTATCTTATTGTTGTGTTTACTGGAGCCTGTCTAGCATTGTGATCACCTTGCTGGGGAAGTAGGAACTGGGCCCAGTTGTTCAAAGCATCGTTAGTTTAACGAGCTTGTTAGTGGTCAAAATATCAACTATTCTAGTAAGTACAATATCTGATTCACAGGTATTTTTACTGAAAAAATGTGAGTAGCTTTTGCAAAAAAATATTAGCGTATATGCCATATTTTATGGTCAAAGTTTTAACGATTGACATCGTTAGTTTTGAACAACTGGGCCCTGGTTGCTTTGTTTTCCTTTGCTTTGTGCCTTGTCTACTGTCTGCCATGGTTTGTTTGCTGTTCCTCTTTGTCTTGGTGCCATTTGTGGCTATGTTCTATGATTGTCGCGATTCCTACATCTTCTATACAATGTCTAATTAACATTTGATGGCTAAAAACATAAGCTTTATCTTCGGCATGTTTTATGATTGCAGCAACTGCCGTTAGATGCTTGTGTGGAGGCCATAAAATATCATCCCGTACTTCGATACAGTTCTGGTCCTTTTGGACTATTAAATGTCTGGGATTATTGGTCTCATATCTTTAATGTAAAAAACAGTGTTTTGCTCAACGCTATTACAGAGCGTCAAGGGACGTTGTATTTGTCATTAATAAACAGACTCAATCGAACCGAGTCAGCTGTTTTCTGTTCTTGGTATGTTCCATATTTCCAAAGGATCCTGACTTTCCCTAGTTTGAGAGTTCAGCATCGTCATGAAGTGCTTGTATGGAGGTCATAAAACGTACGTACCTCCATTCGTCATTGTAGTGCTAATTCATTATTTAGTCCTTTAAGACTATTGGAACTATTGGGCTCATTCATAATATGTGAAAGTATTATCCCACTCAAAGCTGCTAAGCTGGAGTCGTTATGCATTATTTCAATATTTCTCGTGCACTGACACAATCGATTCGAGTCTGCTATTTTCTGTGTTTGGTTTCTTCTATATTTGCAACGGGTCCCTACCTCGTGATGTCAGCAACTTAAGTAAAGGCCGAGAAACGTCATTCGCACTTCGAGATAATGGTTATACTATTATTTTTTTTCTAGTCGTTTTGGGCTATAGGACTCATAATGATGTGTGAAAATAATGTTCCACTCAAAAGTTTAGGGTGGCGTAAGACCAGCTGCATATTTGTATCATTCCTCTTAAACAGACTCAATCAAATCTAGTCTGCTATTGTGTGTTTTATATTTGCTCTTTTATTACAAAAGGGTCACTATTTCGAAACATTTGGTCATGACATGATCCATGTTTGTATGTCTGGCTTATTTATTGTATATCAAAAATAGCCAATAATATTTGCAATTTTTACGTCGAAACGTACACTTTCAGCGAAGGCAAAGTTGTCAAAATTCTAAAGTGCAAAGGGGTATACTCTAATAGGAAAGAAGTAGCTGCAATTCTTTCCATATAGGGTAGATCGCTTTCCAACAGTGAGTTGGTGTGCAGGAAAATAAACAGAATGACACAGTTTTGTCCCCCACGTAAACTATGGAATATCTACACAGTCTCATCAAAACGTGATTTTGCGGTATCAGAAAACTTTCCCATTAATGCGTCAGCCTCGGCCTTTTTCACAGTGTCGTCATCAGAATCAGAGTTATCATCTCTTGCATCACCTGACCAAGTACGCATGTTCCAAGATTTTAAGACGGCTGCAGTAAATATTAATATAGCTACTGTCCCGCATGTTATATTTGTGCCATATAGGTTATATCGAAGTGTGTCATTATTGTAGAAGCCACAAGAACCGGATGAAGTCCACAGTATACAGGCAGCGTCAACAAGTTTCCCTCCTAACACCGGACCCGGTAGCCATCCTGAAAATGTATATAAACAAATATTGTAAGCAAATCATGGTTCATGGAAATGTTGGAATTCTTTAGGGAACTAAATACACTTGGTATATTCCGCTAATTTTATCAGAGATCACTTTTTGCGGCTTCTAGTTTGTTACTTTTGAACAATTGGGCCCAGGTGTTCTTTAGAAGTGGTTTTGTTTACCCTCCCCGCGGGGCATTTTTTACGTTTTGTCCATTTTGTTGTCTTATTAATGTCTTTAGTGGGTCCTGTCTTGCATTGTGATAACCTTGCTGGGGAAGACGGAGCCTTTGTTTTTTGTTTGTTTTTTTTTTGTTTTTTTGTTGTTTTTTTTTTTGTTTTTTTTTTGTTTTTGTTTTTTTTGTTTTTTTTTTTTTGCTCTTCACTGGTGTGTTACATGTGTGTTGTCTGCCATAGATTGTTTATTATTTTTCATATTCCTCTTGATCTCATCGGCAGGCTATGTTTTGTGACTTTGGCTCTTCCTGGATATCTCCCTTTATTTTTCTACAACTTTACAGATTGTTATAGTATTAAAATTGTTTACCATTTAAATTTATTAAACCCATCACCGTTTGTTCGAATGCTTATCTTTTTAAATTCAGTATACAAAACAAAAAATCTGAAACTGACCGAAATATTGCATTTTTTTTTTTTTTTTTTTTTTTCAAACTTAATTTGTAATAACCAAGACAACTTACCAAGTAGTGAGATACATAAAGATGCGACTCCTATTCCCATAGATTTAACCTCTGCTGGTACAATTCTGTTATAATATAACAACGTTAGAAAACGTACCATCAGACACATGCGCCTAAGGAAGATTCAGATCCGCCTGCGAATTACCGTAGTCTGATCAGACTCTTCACTGGCCGCATTTTGGATAGTAAAGGGAGCAAAATTTCTTCATGCGGACAACGAAGACTCAAATCAGACTGCACGGATACGAAGGCTGATTCGTGTATTCGTTGGACACACATATCAAAAGGTACGGTTTCTCATGTGAAACAAATGCTTATATGCATCACTCGTTTGGATACTGTTTGCATCCGGAGGTTTGTAGGCATTATTTATGGTTTATAACTGAAATAAAATAATATCTGCAAAGGTAACATGTAAAAGAACGAAATTCGGAGTCTCGGTTTCATTGAGACTCTTCATATTGCAGTAATTAATTGACAGGGTTATACATGCCCCATAGCAGCGGTTTAAACAGAACTAACTTTTCCATGACATCAGAATGAGCTAATGGTCCCAAGAAAAATAAAGATATAAACCGCACTATGCAATTTTAGAAGGGGATTGGGAAAATTAAACAGGAAGTCAAAAAAGAGGTCTCCCTTATAAAAAAAAAAAAAAAGGCGGCTAAATCTCAAGGTGTGTCCATTCACCTTAAAGAGATGAATCGTTTGACAAATTATATATCAAAAACGTCCGAATTACAAATAAAATAGTATAAAAGTTGTACAGGAAGAGCCATTATCCCATAACATAGCCTACTAATGACGTCAAGAGAAAGAGCAAACAAATCAAGACAGACAATACGAAAACAAATAAGTGAAGATACCAGGAACTGTCACAATCCCAAAGCACAGACCTCCCGAGGTATTAAGAAGGAGAGATAAGGAACAAATAAGGACAAAACAAATGCCAATATGAAACAAGTCATAAACCAAAGAAAAGCAAAGCCATCAGATCCCTCTTTCCCCAGAAGGTGAACAGGGCCCAGTTGTTCAAAGCTTCGTTAGCATAAAGAGCTCGTTAGTGGTCAAAATGTTAACTATTCTAGTAAGTACAATATCTAATTCACAGGTATTTTTGCTGAAAAAATGTGCGTAGCTTTTGCAAATGCAAAAGCTACTCACATTTTTTCAGCAAAAATATTGGCGTATATGCCATATTTGATGATCAAAGTTTTAACGATACGTTAACTAATGACATCGTTAGTTTTGAACAACTTGGCCCAGAGTGCTAGATAAATTTTACTTAACGCAATAATAAGACAACGTACAGGACAAAATATGAAAAAAAAAGTCCCACAGCAAGCATCCACAAAGCCACAAAAGAATAAATAACACAAGAACCACAGTTTTCGAACGGTCAGTAGTAAAACTAGGGTGGAGGAGAGGGGCAGGGAGCGGGTGAAAATCGATTTTATAGGTGCTCAATCTACACCCACAGTTCAAATGATGTAAAAATACAAACTGATCGTTAGGCTAGCAAAATGACTAAATAAGAAACAGGATCTGTTTAAAGGAGAATGCATCCGCTTTCAGAGAAAGCAGCTCTGTCAAATTTTACTGTACCTCTTCTGAAAAGACTGCTCTAACAAACTCCAAATGTCTCGTTGAATGACGTATCAGATCTTATTTTCGAAACGAAATAAGAAAACTATTTTAACATGTAATCTCCTGTTATTAGTAGTCGGTAGGTTAAAAGTTAACCATGCTATGGACAGGTGTTATTATATTTGTTTCTTTATATTATTTTTTTTTGTTTGTTTGCTCTTTTTTGTTGTTGTTTTTCTTTTTCAGCATAAATTTAGGCCCCATCATTTTCAGTACCTGGTCTACATTTCGTTTATACACCTGTTTAAATGTATACGTCTATGACATCGCTCTGTTAAGGGTTTTTTTAATCACAATAAATATTTTATTAAATCTTTTATTTAAACAAAATATGAGTTATGGGTACCCATTAAATGCTCGTCGTGGTCTTAAAAACCACGTACCTGAGAAAGAAAATAAATGTAGGCATCATCACAGTTGATCCAATCAGAGCAGCCAGAAAGTTGACAACATTCCAAGGCCAAAACAGGGGACAGTCGGACTTACATAATCCACTTATAGCTGTCCCACCTGAGATACAGGAGCACTTATGGAAAATCTGAAAAATACAAAGGCGTAAATAAGTGTTGAGAAAATTCTGAGAAATAAAATAAAACATAAGTTAATAAGAACAGGGAAATGGTGACCCAGACTAGAAAACAATCCTATGTCCCAGATCAGCCTTGGTTCCCCTCCGCCTCACCCCCACCCCACTTACACCTCTCCAACCCCTTCCCCTCCCCCCTACCGCCACACACACACACACACACACACACACACACACACACACACACACACTGCTACTGTGAATTATGGAAATTAGTTCAAGGTCGCAATACAGTTTAATTCAATTTTATACGGAAAATGAACTTTAGGTTTCTGTCGCTAACGTTTCTAAACTAGTCCTAATTAGAAATAGACAAGACAACAACAAACAAGACAATTGGCTATTAAAAGAATAATTCCACACATCTGTCGATGGTGTGTGTGTATTAGTAGTACCAGTAGTAGTAATAATAATAATAATAGTAGAAGAAGAAGAAGAAACAAGAGGCCCACGGGCCACGGGTCGCTCACCTGAGTAGCATTGCGAGTGCAGATATGCAGATGTTATGTAACATTTTTCCAATCCTGTCATCGCAACTAATGAAAAGATCATCCTTTAAGCAGTTCTTAATTTTGAAGAAGAATATTATATATGGCATGACAGTCAATGGAGCGTGATCATTTGAACAAACTCTCAATCACATTTCAACAGTAGAATCAATGTGAAATTTGGTTGCAATTGCCTAAGTGGTTTCTGAAGAATCATGATTTTATACATGTAAACAGCACAGTGGCAAAGAAACATAATAAACATAAACAAGACGGTAGCCATCTTGGATTTCCAATCAGAATGATTTTAGCTACTGTTGATCTACAAGTCACCTAGTTACTTCCAATGAACTTTAAGTCAATTGCCCTTTCGGTTCAGGGGAAAAAGTTCAAAACAGATTTTCAAGATGGCCACCATAACTGCAATTTGAGATTTCCTATCGCAACCATTTGTGCGATTTTTTATCTACAAGTCACCCTGATGCTTCCTACCAAGTTTCGAGTCAAATGGCCTTTCAGTTCAGAAGAAGTAAAGAAAAATAGATTTTCAAGATAGCCGCCATCTTGGATTTCCAATCGGAATGATTTTAGCTATTTTTATATCAACAAGTCATCCCGATGCTTCCTACCAATTTTCAAATCAACTGGCCCTTTGGTTCAGGAAAATAAGTGAAAAAAAAGAGTTCAAGATGGCCGCCATGACAGCTATCTTGGATTTCCGATCCAAACAATTTAAGCTATTTTAGATTTACATGCCTAGTTGTCAACCCAATCATTGTTGATGGCTATGCTTCACTCTTTAATTGCACGACGGCGGTTCGGGCCTCAGACTCAATGACGGCCTCTTCGTAAAACTTTAACCAGTGGGTTGGGGCTTGACGATATGTCTTTGGCTAGGCCCGCCGTGGTTCAACTATTGGTTTTCATTTACTCTGGCATACAGTAGAATTAGCCATGAGTACTCGTCTTTGTTTATTATAGTGATTAATTTGATTTTTATGTTTTCGCTTTGATGCATTGACTGAGTTGGGAGCCGCGAACTGAATTTTTATGTATTTATGTATTAAGAGTAGCATCGGGACCCGGATGAAGTTAGCTAGCTTTAAAAGTGCTTTAAACCCCCCGGTGGTTTGCTCTACCGACCGTTCTAAGGCGGTGGTCCCGGTGTTAGTCTTACTCCTTGTTGCTTTGTGGTTTATTCTACGAGGCGATTTGTTGTATGTCTTTCCGTGTGTCATTTTGTTCTTGTGTTTTTCAGTCCTTTTAGTATTGCGATTCCCTCGCTTGGGGAAGAGAGAGCTAATCTTAGTGCTTTTCGTACGTTTGTTCGGTTTGTGCTTGTTTAGATTTGTCGGTTTTCCATTCCTCTTGGGGTCTGGGAAGGGCTGCGGTTTGTGATTGTGGCACTCCCTGGACTTTTCTCTTACTTTTTTTACAAGTCACCCGAATGCTTCCTACCAAGTTTCGAGTCAACTGGCCTTTCTGTTCAGGAGAAGAAGCGAAAAATAGATTTTAAAGATGGCTGTCATAGCTCCGATTGGAATGATTTTAGCGACTTTTGATTGATAAGTCACCCCGATGCTTCCTACCAAGTTTCGAGTCAATTGGCATTTGGGGTTAGGAGTAGAAGCCAAAAATAGATTTTCAAGATGGCCGCCATGGCGGCCATCTTGGATTTACGATCGGCACGATTTTAGCTTTTTTTGATCTACAAGTCACCCCGATGCTTCCTACCATGTTTGGAGTCAGTTGGCTTTTGGGTTTAGGAGAAGAAGCGAAAAATAGCTTTTCAAGATGGCCACCATGGCGGCCATCTTGGATTTCAGATCAGCATGATTTTAGCTATTTTTGATCTACAAGTCACCCCGATGCTTCCTAGCAAGTTTGGAGTCAACTGGCCCTTCGGTTCAGGAGAAGAAGCGAAAAATAGATTTTCAAGATGGCGGCTATGGCGGGTATCTTGGATTTCCGATCGGCACAATTTTAGCTATTTTTGATCTACAAGTCACCCCGATGCTTCCTAGCAAGTTTGGAGTCAACTGGCCTTTCGGTTCAGGAGAAGAAGCGAAAAATAGATTTTCAAGATGGCGGCCATAGCGGCCATCTTGGATTTCCGATCGGCACGATTTTAGCTATTTTGATCTACAAGTCACCCCGATGCTTCCTACCAAGTATCGAGTCAATTGGCCCAGGGGTGTAGGAGGAGTAGGCTTTTAAAGCAATTGTTGACGCCGCACGACGCACGACGGACGACGCACGACGGACGACGGACTGATCACAATAGCTCACCATGAGCACTTCGTGCTCAGGTGAGCTAAAAAGTAGTAGTAGTGACTTTGTAACACTTCAGCTGACTGTAAAACCTTTCAATTGACACGTCATTCTTACTTAAGTATAACCAGCCATCTACCCTCCCACTGAGAATGTATTATTACACTAGACAAGCGAATTCTGTTCTGTTGGAACAGACTCCCTTTATAAGGAAGAGTAAGGTGGAACTGTTGAAATAGTTCTTGCTTCCAATTTTCTGTTGCCTGTCAGTGCCGACTTTACACTTTGCAGTTTATGAGTTTACACAACACCGCTATTAAATGACTAGGACAAGGCAGTGAGGGTCCGAAACGTCTAGACCCAATTAGATCTGCTTATTTAGAACCAAAATTATGACGATCAATTCATCCTGGACCAAACTGATCTAAAATATATTGTTTTAGAGACAACAATCTAATCACGACAAAAATCATGGCACTTCAATGCTTTGTAAATGACACAGACCGAGCAGATATAGAACGTAAACTCCTATCAAGTCAACTAGAGCCAGATATTCAGCTTGTTGGTCTGACCTGTGGCAGCCAAAATAATTTTACTTATTATGCTACTTAGACAAATAATAACAGTAAGCTCGATTTAACTAAAACTCTGTACATATTAAAATTAGAACTTACCGTTGCATTGCCAACTAAGCAGCCAGCATGGCAAGGAGAGAAATAGTTAGAACCATCGGATCCACAGATAGGCAAGAATTGGTCTGCAGTGCAGTTGCATGCAGACATACATGTCGGAGATTCTGGTTTCTCAGCTAGGCTGCAAGTGTAAACGTTATCTTTAAACTCTTTTACTGCCATAGGCAATTATAACAGGCTTTCGCAAACAGAGTAGATCCAGATGAGACGGCTCATAATGAGCCGTCTCATCAGATCTGCGCTGTTTTACATTCAGTCTTTCACCTTTACATATAAATTTATTTCCAATTGATAGTTTGTTGTATTTGTTGACTGAAATTTGGCGCCGAAAGAGTTGAGAGTTAAGAGGAATCGATACTCTTTCAGAAGCGGCAGCTCTGTGAAAGTTGTTCATGCCTCCTTTCTGAAAAGGGGTTTACCCTAATAGGAAATAATTTGCTTTACTTAATAGCGTTGCCTCCCTAAAAGTAAATGAATTCTCATTAATATCTATTGACTTTTATACAATTATGAATGTCATTACGACTTTTTCAAGATTTCACAATTTGAACAATCACTACTTAACGAAACCATATTTGAAGTTAATGTGCATGTTTCTGAATTTATATTCACCAACAGCACTAAGCGCAATAGATTCTAACAGGAATGACACTTGAGTACAATGAACACACTCACAAAGCTAAAACAGACGAGACGTTAAGTTTTCTGGGTCAGACTAGACAGTTTCGGATATTTCCCTCATCGGTGACCCTCATATATTTTTTCAAAATCCGGAATAGACTCAATAATACCAAAGAACCAGACAATATACGAGGGATGTTCGAAATGAATTGCTTATTGTCCTCTAGCTCGATATCCACGTGGGGCACGATAAAAACCAATACATACCTGTATAGGGTTATTCAATATCTACACAATGGTGTATAAATGTACATGTTAGACTAAGTGTAAGACATAAAATTTACCATTTGAATACACGCAGTCATTGACCACTGCAGTAAAAATGGTTGGTAGAAGCGTCGACAAAAAAGATGAAGTACGGGCTTACATCAAAGCTCGCTCAAAACTTGGTTGTTCTTTGAAGAAGCTGATGACTGAAATTTCTACTGCTTTTGGACCTTCTTGTGTGTCTTATGACACAGTTCGGCGGTGGAAAAAGAAATTTGAGTCTGGTGTAGAGTCCATCAAACATGCACCGAAATCAGGTAGGCCAAAATCAGCATCTCGTAAAGAAATCGTTTCCAAAATAAAGGAAATCATTGAAGGAGATGCCAGATTTACAGTTCGTGATATTGCACGAAAGGTAGGCATATCAGTTTCAACGGTTCACCTTATTTTGAAGAAGCATTTGAAAATCAGAAAGATTTCTGCTAGATGGGTGCCACATCTGTTGACTGACGAGCAAAAGTGGCAACGGGTTAAAGTGGCCAAAAAGCTGCTTCAAATGTTTCCAAAATATGACAAAAAGCAGTTTGCCATTGTCGTCACAGATGATGAAACCTGGGTCCATTATTTTGAGCCCGTCAGAAAGGTTAGCAATAAGATCTGGGCCACTAAACACAGCAAACGCCCAATAATTGCCAAACGTTCTTTGAGTACAAAGAAGGTTTTGTATGCAATCTTCTTCTCTGGTGAAGGAGTCGCAATAAAAGTGCCAGTGAAAAAGGGGCAAAAGCATCACCGGAAAGTACTACAAAGACGTAGTACTGAAGAAACTGAAAAAGTATTATCAGAAACGACGCCCTGCCACTGGTTTTAAACATGTCCGTCTTCTACATGACAATGCCCCTGCTCATTTCCGCAATAGTTACTGCGTTTTTGAAGAAAGAAAAAGAAACTGTTTTGCCTCACCCCCCGTATTCCCCAGACCTTGCCCCATGTAATTTCTTTTTGTTTCCGAAATTGAAAGCATTCCTTGATGGGCGGAAATACCAGTCCCGACAGGCACTTGGATCTGCCATTCATCAGTACCTTATTACTGTGCCCAAATCAGCGTACCGTGACGCCTTCAAGAAGTAGATACATCGGCTGAAACTTTGCATTTCTGCCCACGGCGAGTACTTCGAGGGCATGAAATGAGTACTTTTGGGCTAACTTGAAATTTGAAGTCTCCAGATAGAAATAAGCAATTCATTTTGAACATCCCTCGTAGATAACACTATAGTGAGGGACGTCGCCACATGTCAAACCGTCCGAAAGTTGGAAAAGAAATGTTGAAGTGTAGATGTTGACATCAACTGCACACCGATTGTTATGATCCGTGAAACAAAGCTGCTGCAGACATCAGTCAAGGGTTGTTTGCACAAGAGCTGATAAAACAAGCAGCCCGTGCTAAGCCATCCCAACTGCCCTGAGTCTAAGATGTTAACTGCAGCGAACATTTGCGAATGTGTCCAAAGCACTTATATAAGGAAAGCCCAATTCCACTACGGATAACATCTTCCGTGAGAGGATCATCTCAGTCATAAACATTTTAAAAACTTCACATCGTGTATAATGGTAAAATGATAATATCATACGGGTAACAGTACCGCAATATGGTCACCAGCACGAAACACTAATTAGAGATACCCTCAGGGACGTGAAAATGTTGAAATTATGACTTCAAAACACTTTCTGTATCAATGTCTGTTTAATTCGAAATCAGTGTTCCGAAGTTCAATGTCTGTGGAATTCAGAAACTTAAAAATAAAAAAACAAAAAAATCATTTCATACCGGACATAACTACAGACATAATCATGGCAAACTCTGCTTTCTATCTGGCATTTAAATATAGTGATCAAACATGGTTTTTCGCCAGGTCCCATGGGAGGTGTCGAAAACCGAGGCCGAAGGCCGCGGTTTTCAACACCTCCCAAGGGACCTGGCGAATGATAATTCGTTGAAAAAACCATGTTAGATCGCTATTATTGCATAAAAGCTGAAAACATTTGCTACATTTCGCGCTATTTTTTACACTGTTTCCGCCTTTTCACCGATGTCTCACAAACGCAATTTCCACGGACTATGCTCGTTCTAGGGCCGGGCAATACACATCTCGCAGCGGCAGCAAGCCTGTGGCCCCGGTACGATCATATTGAAAGTTGCGTAGCCATGCATTAACAGCGCGTGAATTGCCTTGTTAATAAACGGCTTTCGTCGGTTAATGCACAGCTGTTAATAACGTGCGACACTACTTTTTATGCAATAATCATTTGGAAAGTTCGACATTCCGAATGCTACTGCATTTAACCCTTAAACTGCCCATCACAAAGATTGTCGTCTGCCTTGTCATCTGCTTGTGATTTTTAAAGTCAGTTTTGCAAACAGTATGGACCCAGATCAGACTGCTCCTCTAATCTGGGTCTACTGTTTGCCTGTATGCAAAAATTAGTTTGAAAAGTTTGCAAGACTATTCAGCAGACGACATAAACAGACGACATTTTAAGATGCAGGTTTTCTTGGCGTTTTAAGGGTTAACCTTTTCCATCCTCTAGGCATATTCAGCAGACACCAAATTGATTATATTTCATTTTTTTTTTTTTTTTTTTTTTTTTTTTTTTTTTTTTCAGAAAATAATTTTGACATTTCAAACAAATTGTTGCCTTATGAGAAAAATTCCATGAATTGTCAAAGCCTAGTTTTCAAAACAGTATATCAAATGTCGTCAGCTGGAAATTGGACTCGGCATGCTGAGCGTAAAATGTATATACCTGGTAGAGTCCGGCTCCCAGTTAAGAACAACTGGTGGTTCGCACGTAAGGAACATTGCGATAAGGGTCAGCAAAACTGCCAATATACATGACGTAACTATCAACATCAGTGTCTTCGGTGGATTTAGTTTAATCTTCTTTGTCAGCCAACCACCAATGAAGCTTCCAAAGCACACAGATAAAATTCCAGTGACAGCTGTAAATCAAATAAAATATGAGCTGAGGCACCGCATTTCCTACAAGATTGCATGTACGCCCAGCGAAGACAAAGATCAGCCTACGCTTCCGAGTCTTCGCTGTCCGCCTGAGGAGCATTTTTTTTCTCTTAGAGTAGAACCCTTTTCAGAATGGACTTGACTGCAAAAAAAGGAAATAGAAAGTCCCAAAAATAACTCTTGTCAAACATGGCATAAAATCTACAAGGAGTCTCCCTGAGGGTTTCTCTGAGCATCAGAATTTGTCACCTAAGGAAAAAATGAAAAGGGGTCTGACATAGAAGAAATGAATTTGTTCTCCTTGTGATCAAAGCAGATACCTAATGTCTAAGGTTTCATGTCTTAGTCTTCAATACATTCCAAGAAAATGACTTTCTAACGATTTTCCTATATACATTTTTGTAAATGTATTAGATAGCAAATTCAACCTGGACGAAAATTGATAAACCGTCTTGGAAGACTTCACTTCCCCGAAGCTACTCATACGCGTAGATGTAAAGATTCCTCATCAAAGCAGTCTTATCAAAATGGATGCTCTGGCTCTGGTCCCGCACCCCCCCCCCCCCCCCCCCCACCCCCCATCGGAGTCCAACTGTTGTTTTTTTTGTGTGTTTTTTTTCTTTGCTTTAGCTTTTCAGTTATTTCTTGCTGTCGAGTCCTCATCTATATTCGTTTGATTTTTATATTCTTGGAGATGTTGAACTGATGTGTTCGGAACCCTTCACGCGGTCTTAACAAATGTGTTGTGTATGCCACGGGAGAACTATGGGCGAGGGTTGTGGCCACGTAAAGTCGATTTAAGCCTCCCAGTAATAATTTTACTGATGTTCCAAGACGGTGCTTCTGCTGTGGTTTACTATGTCTGTCATTTTGTGTCTTTGCATGTATGTACTGGTGATTTTGTATTTTGGGTAGCCTTTCGGCCATTTTTGGGGAAAGAAACTATCAGTTTAGCTTCATGCTTTTAGTGTTTTGATTGTGGTGCCGTTGCTTTAAGTGCGTCTTTCTTTGCCTTTGGCGTCTTGGGCGGAAAGTGTTAGGTAATTGTATCCATTCCTGATCATTGCCTTCCTTTCTATTTATTTCTGAGTAGGAAGATTTTTGAATAGTTTTACAATGTACAGGTATAAAGGTCATCCAGGTCACATAGTAAATTTTGTTTCTAGGACCCAAAAGGCTCCATATAGAATTTGATAAAAAGAAAATTGTCTGGTGCTTTAAACACTCCCCCACGCCCCCTCCCCCACACCCCCTGCCCCCCACCCCCGCCCCCACGGTTGTTTACTCTACTGACGTTCTAAGGCGATGGTCCTGGTGTTAGTCTTACTCTTTGTTGCTTTGTGGTTTATTCTACGAGGCGATTTGTTTTATGTCTTACCTTGTGTTATTTTGTTCTTGTGTTTTTCAGTCCTTTTAGCATTGCGATTACCTCGCTTAGGGAAGAGAGAGCTCGTCTTGGTGCTTTTCGTACGTTTGTTCGATTTGCGCTTCTTTGATTTTTGTCTGTTTCCTCTTCTTCTTCGTGTCTGGGAAGGGCTGCGGTTTGTGATTGTGGCACTCCCTGGACTTTTCTCTTACCTTTTTTTTTCAGAAGAAGTCATTTGAATACGTGCACGGCCGGACAAGGGGCGAGAAGTCATTATTACTATTTAGCATTTTAGTCCATCTAAGCCTTTATCTCAAATGGGCTAAAAGAGAAATAATAATAACAATAATAATAATAATAATAATAACAATAATAATGTATTACTGTAGAATCTGTCCGCCACCAATGGTTAGGTTAGGTTTTAGGGTTAACCCTAACTTCGAATGGGTACATTGGAAAAGCACATGACCATTTTAGGTGGCGGACAGATTCTATAGTCGCTCAAATAATAATAATAATAATAATACATTTTAAGAAGAAGAAGAATGGGCATGTCTATTATACCCATAATAATATTTGCTTTTTATTATTTAAGTCTATCGAAGCCTTTATCTCAAGTGGGCTAAAAGAGAAAGATAAATAATAATAATAATAATAATGTATAACTGTAGAAAAAGTTAGGATAGTTTTTACGGTCAACCCTAACTTTGAATGGGTAAAATGGAAAATCAGTTTTAGGTGGCGGACAGATTTTATAGTCACTCAAATAATAATAATAATAATAATAATAATAATATATTTTAAGTAAAAGATAAAGAATGTCTAATATACCCATAATGATATTTGCCTTCCATGCTGCAATGTTGAATTGTTTCTCCATATACTTGGGAGTAAAGCTAATGACACTGCTTAGTCCAAGAATATTGATACATGTTGCCAGTAGAACTGGTAGGCACAGAGGAACTCTTAACACTTTTGCTATGTTCTTCAAAAACTCTGAAAAATGGAAGGTACTACATGTACTCTAACCCATTGAAGACTGCAGGCCCCTAAACGGATAACTGGCAAACAGTGCAGACCCAGATCAGACGCCGCAGAATGCGGCGTCTGATCAGGGTCACCACTGTTTGCAAATAGTTTAATTATTTTTCTTTAGGAATACCTATATAATATAGCCTGATATAGCTGATATATAGTATGGGAGAATTTATTCAGTCTTTAATGGGTTAGGTGTTTTGAACAATGCTTCTACTACCTCTTGATGAGCCTAAAATATTGCTGGATTGGTTGCAAACAGGGTAGACCCTGATCAGACGGCACATTGTGCGGCGTCTGAGCTGGGTCTACACTGTCCGCTCAGGTCTTTCTGCCCTTATGCTTAGGATGACACAGTAATACATAATAATGAATATATCATTAATATATACGCATGCCTCAAAATAAAGTGTCCATAGACACGAATGATCACGCTTTGGCTTTGTCATAATACTTATGTACCGCTACTAAACATAGTGATGAAAATATATTTTTACAGATGTTGCTCTTATAACAGTTTTTTTTTTTGTTTTGTTTTGTTTTTTTTTGTTTTTTTTTTTTTTTTTGTTTTTTTTTTTGTAGATGTTTTGTACATATAACCATATTTTTATATGCAATGCCTTTTGCAATAATTTTGAAGTGCACATATACTTTGATAGATCATGAAATACAGCAATGAAAATATACGATTCTATTGCAAAATACATGCTCACATCTTGTTAAATCCACTTGTGACATTCAGGGGATGTATTTTCCTTGTACAGACAACCCCCTTTATACCGACATTCGATACAATGACAAAATTCGTTATAATGACAATTTGACTGTCACGAAAACTTCGCTTAGGAGGTAACAATTTGTCAAAAATTATGTAAGGATATTGTATCAAATACTTTTAAAAACATATGTTTTGTATATCAATCTGCTCATAAAGTATTCTGTATAACAGCAAATTCATTTTAATGACTGCATCTTTGGGAGCAAATGCTGTCGTTGTAACG